>PVJA010017334.1:0-41833 GCA_004027025.1 Myocastor coypus | reverse complement strand
TTTTTTTTTTTTTTTTTGTATTTTAGGAAAGGGTCTACAGGGTGTTCAGGGTCTCACTGCTAGATCAGACTTGTAGTGATCCACCTTTTCACAGCCTCCAAGAGCTGGGACTACAGGCACGTGACCATCACACCCAGTCTCAATTGCCATCTTAGCACGCCCTTGGGGTGGGGTTGGCATGGTAGGCCCAGGGACCAAATCCCTGGCCCTTGTGCCTGCTTGCAGGTGTTTTAATCTGCTGAACTATTTGGCCAGCCCTAGCTGCCTTATCTTTAACAAAGGGGCCAAACATGTTCACTGGAAGAAAGACAGCCTTTTTAATAAACGGTGCTGGAAACTTACTTTCCACATGCTAACAATTAAAACTAGACTCATATATTTAATCATACACTAGACTAAAACAGAAATGGATAAAAGACCTAAATAGCAAAACAGAAGAACTAACTCTGCTGGAAGACATAATAGGTAGAACTCTTGAAGACGCTGGTATAGGCAGGCATGATGAACAAAACCCCAGTTGCACAGGAAATATCACAAAGAGTCAACACCTGAGAGCTCACCTTTTTTAGGGGGTCATTTTTTGAGATAGGGTCTTCCTGAGTGGTTCAGGCTGGCCCAGAACTCATGGCAGTCCTTCTGCCCCGGCCTCCTAAATGCTGGGGTCATAGGCATATACCACCGTGCCCAGCTCATCTCACTAAAGAGCTTTTTGCATAGCAAAGTAAATCACCAAAAGAGTGAAGAAACAACCCACAATGCGGGGAGGAACGTTTGCCAGCTGCTCCTCAGACAAGGGACTAATATCTAGAATGTAGAGCCAGGCGTGGTGGCTCACGCCTGTAATCCCAGCACTCAGGAGGCTGAGGCAGGAGGATTGGTGCGAGTTCGAGACCAGCCTGGGCTACAGAAGTGAGCTCAGGACCAGCCTCAACTGCATAGCGAGACCCTGTCTCAAAAAGACAAAAAAAAAAAAAAAAAAAAAAAAAAAAAAAAAAAAAAAAAAAAAAAAAAAAAAAAAAAAAAAAAAAAAAAAAAAAAAAAAAAAAAAATCTAGAATGTATAAAGAACTCCAAAAAATCATGCCTCCAAAATTTAAAGACCCAATCAAAAAAGGCATTTGAAATGAAGCGTCTCACAACAGTCTTCTCAGATAAAACAGAAATGGCAAATAAATATATGAAAAAATGTTCAACATCACTGATCATCTGAGAAATGCAAATTAAAACAACACTGAGATTCTATTTTGCCCCAGAAAAAACAACTATTATCAATAAATCAACCATTAACAAATGCTAGTGGGGCTGAGGGAGAAATGGAAGCCTTCTTCCCCAGGAACCCTGGTACAACCACTGTGGAAATCAGTGTGGAGATTCCTCACAAAACTAAAAGTAGAGGTTCCACTTAACCCAGCTATTCCCCTTTCTGGTACTGTCCTGAAAAAATTATAAGCATCATACCACAGTGATGTATATACATGTTTATTTTTTTTCCTTTCCCCTTTTTGTTTTTCTTTTTGGTAATGGGGTTTAAACTCAAGACCTTACATTTGCCAGGCAGGCACTTATGCCGCTCAGCTATTGCCTGAGCCTGCACATCCGTGTCTACAGCAGCACAGTTTTTAATAGCTAAATCTTGAAAACAGCTTGAATCTCTATCAACTGATAAACTGATAAGTGGATAAAGAAGATGTAGGGGTTTTTTTTTTTTTTTGTCTTTTTTTTTTGAGACAGGATTTCGCTATGGAGTTCAGGCTGGCCTTGAGCTCATTTTTGTAGCCCAGGCTGGTCTTGAACTCGCACTGATCCTCCTGCCTCAGCCTCCCGAGTGCTGGGATTACAGGTGTGAGCCACCACGCCCGGCTAGAAGATGTAGTTTTTAAAATGAATCAATAAATTTAATTAATAAAAAATGTAGGTCTTTTTATATAATGGAGGACTACTTTGTTCAAAAGAAGGATAAGCCTGAGACACTTCTAGCTAACTGGGTGCATCTTGAGACCATATTCTTAAGTGAATAAATCAGACATATGTATTTAAATGCTGCATTGTCTCCCTGGTGTGAGACAGTGAAAAGTGTAAATAATGGCCATAATGTATACTAGATACTTGGATATGGAAAGAATTTGCTCAAATGGGAGAAAAAGGGGAGAGGGGAAGGCAAGGAAGCAACAAGAAAAAGAGAATAGAAGGAATACATGGAAACAAAGTTTTTATAAAGAGGGAAAGAGGAGTTGAAGGGAGGGGAGGGAAATGGGTAAAAAGAAGCAAAATATAACTATCATATCCAGGTATAAACCCCCTATCATGACTGGAATCGTTAAATAGATCTAAAATAAAATTTTAAAAATTCAAAAATGAAACTAATTAAAAATGAGAAATAGACATATAAACCTAAGATTACACAGTAAGTGCAGAACTGCTCCGAAGTGTACACTGTGTCCAGTTGATCATCTGCAGTGCTAGGAGAGGGTAGGAGTCAAATGAAAGAAATCCTTCTGGGAGCTGGGGAGATAGCTCCAAAGCACAAGTGCCTGGTCTTGAACTGATTCTCCTGCCTCAGCTTCAGCCTCCTGAGTGCTGACATTCCTGGTTTGCTTGAGGGTGATATTTTTCCTCCTCTATTCCCCCTGCAAGTGTGGACTGCATGCATTGGTGCTGGTGAGCAGCGACTGGAATAGATGAGGTTGCTGTCCTCCTGGTACCCCTTGCACTGGTGTGGGCAACTAAACATGTTGCAATCTGTCCCTGAAGGTCCCTCAGCAAATGCCCTATTTCCTGGGCTGCAGAGAATGCCCGGTGCTGGTGCTAACCAAGGGCCCGAGGCTGAAGACAGCGCAAAGCTCCTAATGGTAGAAATTCAGGGCATCTGGAGCAATGTGGGCAAGGCAGGGCCTGGACTGCCTGCACTGAGATTGTGTCCTGGGTCCAAGATTCCCCCGAGAAGTCTTCCCTGACCAGCTTTTCTTCTTTTCTCTCATGTTGGCCTGACCACAAAAGAACACCGAGTGTGTAGCAGGCAGGAGCACAGTCTAACACCCGCACACTAAGGGTAAGCCACCTGAGTGTGATGAGGAAGAGGGTATTTGCATTGTGTCTCCTGCACAAGATGCTAATTAGCCAGCAGTGAAGAAATGTAGCCGAAACCAGAGATCAAAGCCAATCTCAGGACCAGGGTACAGCTCAGTGGAACAGTGTGTACCGGACATGCAAGGCCCTTTGCAGCAACACCAAAGAAAGTGAGTCTCAGCTGTAACAATATATAGACATCATTTGCCTCTTGGTATGATGCACCGGGCTGGATGCAACCTCACTTCTGTGGTATCTGTGCCAAAAATGCATACCCATAATTTATTCAAAACCTCAGACCAACTCAGGTTGAGACAAATTCTACAGAACACGTGGGCAGTGGTCCGGATATGTCAACATCAGAAATGACAGATGGAGCAACAGTCCCAGGAGAGAGACGAAAAGACCGAATGCTTGGTGTGACCCTGGATTGGAGTCTAGACCAGAAAAGGGACAATAGTGGGACACTTGTTGAAATTTGAATAAGGTCTGAGGGTAGTTAGTAGTTTTAAAATGACATCAATTGGTTGTTTTTGATAATGGTACATGCCAGGCATGGTGGGACACATCCGTAATCCCAGCACCCGGAGGCTGAGGCAAGAGCATCACCGTGAGTCTGGGGCCGGTCTAGGCTACATAGTGAGTTCAAGGCCAGTCTGAACTATATAGTGAGACCCTGTCCAACAACAACAACACACAGCAACAACAACAACAAAAATTGATGTACTGTGATACAAAAGATGCTAACATTCAGGAAAGCTAAGCCAGGGGTAGATGGGAATTCTTGGTGCTATTTTGCTGAGTCTAAAATGATTTCAAATTGAAATATGGAAAAAAAAACCCCACGCTTTTCTTGGTGGCAGATGCCACCTCATACCCATGCCTTCACATAGTGACAGAATAACATAAAGCAAGCTAACATGGAAAGCACGCAGCCAGGCACGCAGCCAACACCACGTGGTAGCAGGGGTTTAGCAACTGCCGCTTCCTTCCCGGATTCAGCCCATGCCTGCACCACAGCCCATCCACGATCACTGCATGGGAGGGACTGAGAAACGTCCTTGCCTGCCCCATTGGATGCTTACGTGGGTGCTTGGGTTTTGTTGCCTAAAAGGGGATACTGTGCAGACAGGGACCACACACTAAGAGGCCATGTGTGGTCTCATGGTCCCTCTCTTTTGTTCACTTTACTTTGAAAATATGTACTGCCCTCCCTGGACATAGTAGTGACAAGAGAAAGAGTCCTTGCCTTGGGCAGCTTATGCTGTAGCAAAGGGGCAGGGGCAACAGACATTAAACCAGAAACTCAGTCTGCAAACTACTAGTTAACTTGAGCTGGGCATGGAGTAGAGGCGCTAGAGGAGAAGAGGACTGGCTGGGGTCTGGTGGCCAGGGGTGGCCAGGGGTGGCCAGGAGAAAGACATCAGCCAGAAGCGTAATGGAGCCTGCAGGTGGCACTGTTCCAGGAATGCCCCCCCCCCCCACAGGAATGGGAGGCTGTTGGGAGGCTTTAGAGTCCCTTGCAGGCCAGAGGGCAGAGAGTGCTGGAGTGGGCCAGCCAGGAAGGCAGGGGCCAGGCCCTGATGACACAGTGCATCCTCAGCAAGGAGGCGCTGGTCTGGCTCAAGGGACCGCTGGCTGGCCACCGTGTGGAGGATGCCATGCAAGCAATGAGAGAAGCTGACTGCCAGGGCAGTGGGCTCTAGGTGAGAGATGGCAGCGCAGAGGAGAGCACTGCTGGGGTGCTGGGGTGCTGGGACCCTGCCCACAAGCCTGAGGCTCGAGTACCACCAGCTCCCCTCCTCCTTCTTCTGCCGGCACAGTCTGCCCTGACTGTGTCCCAGTCCCAGTCACACAGCCGGGGACCCCATCTGGCCCCCTCCCTGGTGCCACCCACACAGCATGCAGGGCCCCTCTAAATTCTGCCTTCAGCTTCACCGTGTGGCCTCCCGGCAGGACGGAACCTTGAAGCCTGTCCCCAGGCCTTAGATCCTGTTTCTAATACAAGCTGCAACCTGCTGGCAAAAACTACAACGTCCGATGCACTGCATTTGGTTGAGCCCAGCTCCTTGTTCCAAAGTCACCTGTGGCTCCCACTGACTATGAGAGTCTGATTCAAAGTCAGGGCCTCTCTGAACTGAGGCCAACGCCAGTCTCTGCCTCCTCCCCTTCTGTCTGGCTCAGGAGAAACCCTGCGCTCTCAAGAGTGGAAGGATAGAAACCCCCTAAATGTCCATTAACAGCAAAATATTTATAAATAAACCAAGACATACTCAGACTGGAAAACTATACAGCCAGAAAAACAAATGACCTAACATGACAGGTCTCAACAAGCACTATGCTCAGACACATATCATTAAGCTAAAAGACATATTGCTGAGAAGGCAAATGGACAACGCTTCTTTAAAATGCTGAAGCATCAGATGGTATCTTCTGTATCTTTCCCAAAGCCAACATGGTGATGCATGCCTACAATCCCAGCATTTGGGAGACTGAGGCAGGAGGACTGCTGAAGGGCTACACAGTGAATTCAGGACCAGCCTACACTATACATCAAGACTCTGTCTTAGCTGGGCGTGGTGGCGCATGCTTGTAATCCAAGCACTGAACATGCTGAGGCAGCAGGATCATTGTGAGTTCAAGACCAGCCTGGGCTACAAAGTGAGCTCAAGGCCAGCCTGAACTGCATAGCAAGACTCATCTCTAAAAGACAAAACAAAACAACCTCCCCAACAAACAAACAACCCCCTTCCAGTCTGTCTCAAAAACAAAAGGACTACTGTTCTAGGATATAGACATACATAATAAAATAAGGGCTACAGAGGAGACGCAGCATTGAGCACTTGTCCAACATGCATAAAGCCCCAGGCTTCATTGCTAGCACTGTTTTTTGGGGGGGATGCAGGGGAGGCAGGAATCAAACTCAGGACCTCACATTTGCAAGCCAAGGGTTGCACTGCTGAGCTAAAACATTCCCGGTCTTCATTCCTAGTATTGTTTCTTTAAAAACTGCATTTTCCAGGCGTGGTGGCACAGGCCTGTCTTCATCCCAGCAGCAGCAGTCAGGAGGCTGATGCAGGAGAACATAAGCTCAAGGCCAGCTCGGCCTATATACCATGACCCTGTCTCAGAAATCCAAAATGTAACTGGACATTCGTGGCACATACCTTCCAGCAACTGGAAGCTGAGGCAGGCGAATCACCATAAATTTGAGGCCAGCCTGGACTCCACAGTGAGTTCTAGGCCACCCTGAAACACTTAGCAAGATCCTATCCCAAAAAATAAGCAACTCCAGGGAGATAGCTCAGTGCCATAGCACCTGTCTGGCAAATACAAGGTCCTTCAAAAAAGGAAGAGAAAACAGCAACAACAATAAACAAACAAATAAATGAAAACTACAAAACAGCAACAGCAAAAAATCCAAAACTAATAAGGGCAGCGGAGGCTGGTCAACCTCCAGGCTGACAGTGCTCCCCTAGGTAGGAAGGAGGCCAGACTGGGACTGGGAGGGCAGAAGTCTTCCACACTATCTGTGATATTTTCTTTCTTATGCTGGGCAGAGAGAGGCCTTTCATATTGTCCAGCCTTTCTGAATGTTTAAATTTGTTATTAAAATTTCAAAACCACCTTGTGTACTCTGGAAGCTCTCCCTGCCAGGAAAACCCTTCACCTGCCCTCTGGGCTTCTCCACTTACTGGAATCCTGACCTTGTTCAGGATGCAGTTAACACCCGTCTTCTCAGAGCTGCACCCCTGCAGATACCAGCAGACCCCCTCTTCTGCTCCTTCTGGAGTACACCCTCCAGGGAAGCCTGGGAGCCATCATGGCAGACTGGTAACTCGGCTTCCGTCTCAGGTGTGTGATGAGCACCTGGCCAGGGCAGCCCCATTCCATCTGTCCCTCCTGTGGCCCTTCCAGGCTCTCTGCAGTGTCCCTGGAGACCCCAGCACTGGCAAAGGTTGCAAGTGGCACTCAGGAAAGGCCAGGGAGGGGCAGGGCATGCAGGGGTTATAGTCACTCAACCAGAATGTGGGCCCATGGAGGCACCCTGCACCTCTCCCTGCCCCTCCTCTTCTCACTCACCTGTTTCCTGAGTCCCACCCCTCCCTCTGCTGCCCCCGCAGACCTGGGCATACAGGGTACTGTGCCAAGCAGGTCACCCAGGCCCAAGGGCATGGGTGGTGCTGTGTCACTGGGGCACAAAACCCCAACATCCCCCATCCTGTGGTCTACAGCAAGGCCTCGGAGTCAGGATATGGGAGGAGTGGATGCTCGGAGCATCTGCCAGGGCACTGGACAGGAAGGAGTCTGCAGCCAGGTCCCTGGTCCTTGTCCTGCCCTGTGCACGTCGCTGCTCCTCTCTGCAGCTCATTGCCTCATCTTTAATCATGATTACAGACACCATGGCTTTGCCTGCCTTCACCTCTGCCCAGGCCCTGTGCCAAGTGCCTCTTGTTGATTACTTGAGGTCACCCCCCTCTGGACAAGCCTGAAGGTAGGAGGAGGGCTGGGCCTCGCTCGGGATCACAGAGCATGGGGCAGGTCATAGCTGACTGGAGTCTATCCAACCACTGAATTCTTCCCCAAACCCCAAATGAGAGGGTAGGATGAGATGATGGGGCTTGAGCTATTCTGGAAACACCCCAATTCCTTTGGGGGCTTTTCCCCAGGGCAAACGATAATGTCGCCTGCTCATAGTGACCTGGACACTCAGCACAGGAACTGGCCTCGGGGCCTCCAGGGAGACTGGTGATTGCTCTGAACCCTTTCCCGGGTCCAGCTCCTTACATATGCAGCATTTTGCAGACAGCAGCAGAGGGGCATGGATCTGGGGGTCTTTGGATAAGGTCCCTGAGCCAAGGACTCTTGAAATTCCCCTTCAAATCTAGGTTCTGTGATTCCTCATCCTAGAGTTGGAAGCTCAGTGGAGCCTTCTCCAGTGGGAGCCAGATGATGAAGGGAATTCAGGCAAAAGAAATGGGGACTAGAAGGGAAAATGTGTGGTGAAGGGGTCCCCCAAAGGTGCTGTGCGCGACTGTCCAGTGCACCACCCAGCTGGGCTGTCACTGCCCTGCAAAGGGGCCTGGTTTCTTTTCTTTCTCATTCTCTCTTTCAGTATCACAGGAGTCCTGCGATAGGCACCATGGCTTTGCCTGCCTTCGCCTCTGCCCAGGCCCTGCGCCAAGTGCCTCTTGTTGATTACCTGAGGTCATCCCCTCTGGACAAGCCTGACTGGAGTTCTCAGTTACTGAGTTACATCCCCATCCTTTTTTATCTTATTTTGTTGTTTTCAGACAGTTTCTTGCTGTGTAGCTCAGGCAGGTCTCCTGGGCTGGGTTGTGGCAGTCTTCCTGCTTCAGGATCCCAAGTGCTGGCATTACACACCAGGCTCAGCTCTCACCATTTTTGAGACAGTATCTCACTAAACTGTCCAGCCTGGCCTAAATTGTCCTGAAACTTGTGATCCTCCTGCCTCAGCCTTCTGAGTAACTGGTATTCTAGGCATGTGCCACTATGCCTGGCCGGCCCTGGTTTCTTGTGAGACACACAGCTTTTGTTTTTCTTTTGTAATACATGTAAAAGGCTGGAACTCACGCCCCATACCTCAGTTTCCTTTTCTGTTAAACTGAATGCCTCCCCCCTCAAGTTCACAAGACTCTCAAAACAACAGTGACACCATGGATCTAGAAAAGGGTTCATCTTCTCCCATGTGGGTCCCAGGCACCGTCACCAAGCAGGGATCCAGGACAGAGCTTCTCAAGGCACGTGCTAACCACTGCATCAAAATGATCTGCAGCACAGGATTAAACAAGATTCTGACCTCCTCTTTCTGGATTCTGACTCAGCAGTTCTAGGACTGCAACTACCCACAGTCACCTCACCAAAAAAGAAAATAAGGTTTCCTAACTGGTCCTCTGGGACCTGAGGAGGCGGCAAGGGGACTGTGGATAGAGCTGCAGCTCCAGGGGTTGGGGGTGGGGTGGGGGAGGGGTCCTTCCTGCAGGCTCAGGGGCTGTGCAGAGTCCAGGCCCACTGTGAAGTTGCAGTACACCCTCACTCCTTGCCCCCACGGGCCACAGCCACAGTGCAACTTCTCTGGTGTCTGTGATCATGTGGGACAGCTGGGAGCAGCAAGACAGCCCCCACCCTCCCTCTGGTACAGAGCAGAAAACACAGAGGCCCTCTTCTTCCTCCCCTCCTCCCTTGGCCATTTTACCATCTGGGCAGCCCTGAGAGAGCCGGAGGCTTCCCAGCATCTGTCCCAGCTAGGCCAGGGGCATAGGGGAGCAGCAAAAGGAGGCACTGTCTCCGATAGAAGGACCTAAGAGCCCTCTTTTCAGGGTCATCTCTCTGGCTTCCTCCCTTCTGGCTCCTGACCAGGAAGGTGATGGGCATCTGACTCCACTGTGGCCCAATTAGCAAACCCAGGCGGGTGAGCTGCTGGTCAAGGGGAAGCTTCCAGGCAGCTCCCTGCTCTCCCAGGCTTTGCATCTGACCAGTGACAGGGAACACTGATTCTGAACTGGGCTGTCTGCAGGAAGAGCAACCTAGAGGGCCACCAGGACACAGGGTTCTAACAGAGCCCAAGTCTGCTCCAGACCGTTAGCAACAGACAGCAGCTTCTTATAAAGGGACAGCTGGACAGGCCCTGGGGGGGGGGGATTTCCTGCAGCTGCCAGCACTGGGGAGGGGCAGTGGGGGATCAGGGCCACTTCCCCAGGCCACTGGAGGCCACTGCACAGGAAGCCTGCATTGTGCGCCTGTTCCAGGACAGCTCACTCCTCCTCTCCAGAGGATGCCCATGTGCACAGGGGCAGGAGGAGCGTCTACAGGCTCTCTGGCAGAAGTCAGGGGACACTGAGAGCCTGGCTGGCTGCCCCTCCACTGAGCTCAGTAGTCCTAGTTCAGAAGCCTAGGCTGAGTTTTGCTCTCCCAGGGCAGAGCCGGGACTGCTGCTGGTGTCAGCTCTGGTTTACTGCTTTGGGCTTTCCCCTCCTCTCCTTCCACCTGATCCCAAGCGCTCTTTTTTTTAAAAATTAAATAATTTTATTTTATTATTTTTTTCTTGTTTCAGAACTTTTGTTTGTTTGTTTATTTAGTTTTATGGCCGGCTCAGCCTGCTCTGAGGGCAGGGCTGGCACAGCATGTGGTGCCGGGGATCGAACTGCGGTCCCTGCAGCGCCCAAGCTTTCCTAAGCAGGTGCTTTAGACCACTGAGCCATCCTGCCAGGCCCCCCAAGTGCTCTTGATTCCTTCCACCTAGCTCCCTGGGCCAAGTCCCTGGGGGTCACCAGGGAGCCAGACTGTATCTAGTTAAGCCTGGGACAGAGCAGGGAAGCAGACACCCTGAAGGCTGAAGGTGCTAAGAGAGAAAGTGGCCACAGGGTCCCTGTGGAGGCAGAGATGAACTAGGACTGAGGGGGTTGGGCTGGCTTCACAGATGGCCTGGCTGGTGGTGCTTGGGCCAAGACATTTACTAAGGCCTAAGCAGGTACCAGGCATTGTTCTAGAAGCTAGGACACAGCAGCGGTTTCTTCCTTCTGTGACCATTTTCTGGGTAGAGGGGAAAAACAATAAACAGAGAGGCCAGGAGAGGCACAGTCTGTGGCCTGGTGTCTGCACTGTGGCAGATAATAAGGTGGAAGGGATAGGGTGTGGAGGTGGGGATGGAGGTGATGGAGGGTACTTCAGGGAGCCAGAGGGAGGGAGGCAGCAAAGGGGAAGAAGTTTCAGGGGAAGTGACGTGAGACTCAGAGAGGGAGGCAGGCCCATGGAGTATCTGAAGAAAAGCAGAGTGGATGTTATGACTGGGGAGGTGGACTGGATGCCGAGGGCCTTAAGCCTCTCTTCCCAGGCATCTGATTTCTTGAGAGGGACGAGAATGCCCTGGAGGGTTCTGAGCAGAGAAGGGACTTGTTTCTGGCTTACATCTGAGTAGCTCCACTCTGGTTGCTCTAGAACACTGGGCTACAAAGGCAGCAGGAGTCAGTTTAGGATGCCAGGCTAGGGAGGATAGGCTGACCCAGCGGGGGATGGGAGCAGTGTGGTGGCAAGGGTGCAGAGAGGCTCTCCTCTGGGCCTGTTTTGCCAGCCTTTCTACTACCACAAAGAGCTGGGGATATAGCTCAGTGGTACACATGCCTGCCTGGGAAGCACAAGGTCCTGAGTTTGAGTTTCGGTGCAAAATAAACTACTGCCAAGAAGGCAAAATGCAAAAGGAAAACTGAGGCATGACATGGGCGCACACATGGGAGAGTGCCCCCACCCCTGCACGGTGGGCTCTGTAGGTGTGTATACCTTGACACTTCTGGGAGCCTACAGGGCCCTGCTCTTACCACAGTTTACGTCTGTTCTCATGTACCTTCCCCTTCCCCCTAGGGAACAGTGACCTAGTCCTGCTCTTATCTGTGACCCTAAATCCTGCTAAAGGCAGTGAGGGGGGTACTGAATGCATACAGGGGTGTGGCATTTCCTGTGGGGTGGTGGGCACAACAGACTCCGAAGACAGGAATGAAGAATGTAGGGAAGCTCCAGGAGCCAGCCATGCCACATGCTCTCTCCCGCCCACCCAAGGCTACAGCAACAGCAACTGCCACCACTTCCTGAGCATGCACTTGGAGCCAGGCCAGGAGCACTACTGGCAGGGTTTCACTGGGTCTGCACAGGAGCCTCAGGAGGTTGGCACAATCAGCACCCCTATTTCAGAGATACAAACAAGCCAGTACAGAAAGGGTGCCTGTCCAAGGTCACATGGCCCCTGTGCACAAAGCCAGGAATGCAAAAGTTCATTAGTCCACCGCCTCTCATGCCCCGGTGCTCAGCTGGCACGCAAGCGCCAAGTGCACACAGCTAACCTCAGTGTAGCCCAGATCCATCCAAGGTTTGGTCCAAATATTCCCATATAAAGCAACAGAAGTGATGATGTTTGAGGAAATCATTTTCTAAAACTGTCCAGCACTCTTCAAACTGGCATCATTATTAATAATAATACAAACAATGGCTCCTCTCCCAGCTGCTGTTTAGGTTTCCAGGGTCTGCTTTCCTGCTCCCCACAGACTCCTCTGTTGGTGACCCTCTCAGCCACACTTTCCGGTGGGGGTGCCCGAGTGTTCCCCCTCCCTTTCCATCCTTCCTGCTAGCCTGCAGGCCCACACCGCATCGACACCTGCACACCTTCCACAAGCTTCCTGTGGGGCTCCCCTCTGTCTGCCAGCAGTCAGCAGCCACTCGCCCAGGGACTGGACTCATTGTTTCCCAGACTGTGGAGGAGCAGGGTCTAGAATTCTGATCCCAGGCATACCCTCCACTCTGTAAATTCAGGAAGTTGATCTGGGCATGGTGGCACATGCCTGTAATCCCAGCACTCAGGAAGCTGAGGCAGGAGGATGGGTGGGACTTGAGAGATCAACTTGGGCTACAAAGGGAGCTCAAGGCCAACCTGAACTGCATAGGGCAGACTGTGCCTCAAAAAGCCAAAAACAGAAAACAAAACAAAACAAAACAACAACAACAAAAAAAAAAATCAGGAAGTTCCAAAGCAACTTTGAAATCCAGACAAAGGAAAGACAAAAGTAATACTGAATTTTAAGGCAGCTCTTGAGAATTACAAGTTCCAGGATTTGGAAACTTCTAGGTCCAAGTGGTGGCCATGTACCCAAAATCTCACAATTCTAACATGACGACCTTGGCATGCTGACCCCAGTTTCTCATGGAAACTCCAATTGCTCCTTTCCCCACACCTTTTCTCTGACTTTGAACTTGCCAATTTTGGAAGCAGAAGTAGTTTTAAAACTCCCTCTCTAAATAGGGCTATAAAATTCCTAGAAATTTTGTGAGGAAAAATGTTTTCTTAAAAACTTGCTTGCAAATGCCTGTAATTCCAGCACTTGGGAACCTGAGGCAAGAGGGCTGTCTTGAGTGTGAAGCCAGCCTGAGCTACATGATGAGTTCAAGGGTAGTTTGAACGACATAGCAAACAAAACATACAAAAGAGAATATGTTAATGTAAAATCTCACAATTGTTGTTATGCTATTTGTAGAACAATAGCAACTTGGTTGCTAAAATTCCTTTTTCAGCCTAGTAGTCCTTTTAAGAAGCTTTAGTTCTTAGGCTGAGTTCGAGTGGGGTTGTAGGCTTGCCTTGCAGTTCTGGGGAGCCCTGGGGTGCTCTGGGGAAGGAGGGGTGGGTGAATAGCACAAGGTCTTTGCAGCTCAGGAAATTCCCAGGAGCAAGAGCTTCTGGCAACTGGGCTTGTAGCCAGGGTTCCTACAATTCTCAGCCCCAACACCACTGTCCCTAAACTGGGGTTTGATGCCCTGTCCCATGCTTCCTCTGGAAGTAGAATGGGAACCGTACCCTCAGAAGCCTCCTCCTGTCTGACGGGGCAGTGTGAGAGTTGCCATTACCGCCGGCCAGGCAGGAAGGGACAGAGCGTGTGGAGGTCTGCTGGGGACAGTTTCTGCAGGGCAGTGACCTGGGAGTCAGGCTGTTAGGTCAGATTTCACAGCTTGGGGGCTTCGTGTGACAGGGTAGGGGGTACAGTAAAGGGCCTGGGGCTCCAGCTCAGGACAGAACTACCTACCCAGGCAGTGAGAAGAGAGACACGGACAGGAGCAGCAGGGATCGGCAGAAGGAGGGCTGGTTCCATGCCAGGGAGATTGTCCGAAGCGTCCTCCTCCCCCCACCGCCAAAAGGGACTGGGCCTGCTGGCCCCAGCCCTAACCGGCACGGCAGGGCACGGCTCCCGCTTGGTCCCCCTTAGCCAGCTCCTCGAATTCTGGGCTCTCCAGCCCTCCAACTCCTTTGCTTCCTCAGCCCCACGCACTCAGCGGCTTCCACAGCGTTCCCCCATCCCTCAGGTCTGACCGGGACCTCTTTGCCCAAGTCCAGTCCTGCTCTCCAGTGTCCCGGTTCCCGCCTCCCTGGTCCCTCCGGTAGCGCGCCCACCTGGCCGAGCCCGGGCACTAACCCGATTCGAAAGAGCAGCCGCCGGCTGCGCGTCATGAGCAGGCCGCGGAGGCCCCGCCGCTCTCCGCAGCCGCGGGGGCTTAGCAACAGGACGAAGACGAGAAACAGCAGCCCGCAGCCGGAGACCCACAGCCCGGGCGCGGGCCAGCCCTGCCAGGCCATGCTGGGGGCGGGAGCCCGTTGACTGGCGGGGGCGGGGCGGACGTTGCTAGGCGACGGCGCGGTCCCGAGCCCACGTGGAGAACCTGCAGGGTGCTGGGGGCGCTGGCCCCGCCCCCTGCCGGCGTGAGACCCGCCCAGTCGTCTGGACTGGCTCCACCCCCGCTGGCTGTCCTGGAGGCGTACTAGAAAGGGCTTAGGACCTGCGCTAGTCCTAGAGGACAAGTCGCCTGAGTGCTGGGGGAGGCGAGCACAGATAAGCTCATCCCGCCCCTGCCTCCTACCTCCTCCAGGGTTCTCCTGGGGTTAGAAACCACAGACTCGTAAAGTTCGTCTGGAGGGAACCTGGGGGTAAATGGGGGTCAGTTGCCATTCATCGAGTTTTTTATTCACTTGTGCTAGGCTCTGAGGAGGGTCAAAGGCATAATTCTCCGCTTGCTGGAGCCTACAGTCTAACATCTAATGGGGAAACAAACCAAATAAGCAAACAAAAACACAAGTACCTACTACACTAAAAAATACACACACACAGAAGGCAGATGTGTGTGGTGACAACTGTGATACCATAAGGGAAGCAAACCTGAGTCAATGGGATGGGTACAGAGAGCAGACTGAGCAGGTGACACCTACTTTTCATCCTGAGGGAGAGTGACTTGACCAAGGTCCTGGAGGCAGGGATGGCAGAGACACCTCCAGGATGTGCATCATGGGCAGGCCACATCTCTCCTGCCCAGCTGGATTTCCCTGCCTCTGTGGGCTGCAACCTTCCTGGTCTGGGTTAGCAAGGGAAGGAAGTGCTGCAGTCAAGCTCACCATTGATGGGGCTGGGGAGATAGCTCCGAGGCACAAGTGCCTGCTGGGCAAGTGCAAGGTCGTGAGTTCGAACCCTGGTCCCACACACACACACACACACAAAAAAAAAAAAAAAAAAAAAAAAAACTTGAGTGCTGTGACTCAAAGCACATGGTTTATTAGGCCGGGCGTGGTGGCTCACGCCTGTAATCCCAGCACTCGGGAGGCTGAGGCAGGAGGATTGGTGCGAGTTCGAGACCAGCCTGGGCTACAAAAGTGAGCTCAAGGCCAGCCTCAACTGCATAGCGAGACCCTGTCTCAAAAAGACAAAAAAAAAAAAGCTCACCATTGCTCCTGCTCCTGCCAGGATCCAAGCTGGGCAGCAGGTGAGGAAGTTCTCTGTTTCCTTCCCTGCTTCCTGCGCTTGCCTGGGAGATGCTAGATAAGCCCATCCCCAGTTAGACATTTTCTGTCCCTCTGAAGGTGGGGAATTTAGCAATTATTTATTTATTTTTATTTTTATTTTATTTTTTATTTTATTTTATTTTTTTTTTGTGGGACTGGGGCTTCAAATTTATGACCTTGCACTTTCCAGGCAGGCACTTGTGCCACAGAGCTATCTCCCCAGCACCAAGGTGGGGGATTTAATACTTGGATCTAAAGACTACATCCTCAGAGTGCAGAGTTGACAACCTTAGGATTGTTATGGATAGGGTTGCTGCCACTGCCCACTCTTGCCAAAAGAGCCTAGGGATGTAGTAAACTGTCCCCAAACCGAATAGTAAACCATATCATTCTAGGAAACCCAGACATTCTGAAAGCTTTTTCCCACAGATCATCTTGAGGACAGAGCCTGTGACCTATGTCCTCCCCCTGGTTTAGCTGCTTTTCAGAGCCCTAATATGAAGGCTGGTACTTGGATAGGGACCTACAGCCTTGGCCTACAGCTGCCCAATGGGAAACTAAAAGCAGGACAAAACCTGGTATCTGTCTTCACTTTATATCTGCTTCCTTTGTTCCCCAACCATGGGTCAGATACCTGCTGTACTCTGCACACGGACATTTAAATCACTTAAGGAGTGTTTGTAATACAACACTTATTAGCCCTAAACCATCTGAGCCTCCCTCATGCCCCTTCGAGACTCCAGACACCAAGATAAGAGTAACATATAATTTTCAGGACATGCAGGTACATCCAGTTGTCAGCTTTTACAATGTCTAGCTCCACAGGACACACAGGGAGGGGTAAAGGTGGGAAAATACTTTTGTTTTCTTCTCTGAAAGGATGTCTAGGGATCCAGTCACCATTGCAGATTTGCAGTTACTGAAGATTCCAGGAAAATCAGGGGCTCTCGGACTGTTTTGTGATGAGGTCACTCCCTAAGTGAGTGTCCCTGCAAGCAGAAGCTGCCATCTCTCCACGAGAAAATGAACTGTCAGGGGATCACGGGATGATGGCTCTCCCAGGACCTTGCGGAATGAGCTCTGAGATACGAGATCAACTGGAATTCACTAGACCAGGATTAACAATGCTGCCAGTGGTACAAAGCCACCAGTGATGCAAACCTCCAGCTCTTGCCTTTGTTCCCCTTTTCTAGAAAAACCCACAGCTCTTGGATCTCTATTTGCGGCCCTTTCCTGCCCTCCATCATGGCCTGGCATTAAGAAGCAGGAGCTGATCCTGGTATGTTGAGGCCTGTGGAGGTGGGCTTTTGGCATTTGGAAAGCTGATGAACTATTTCAAGAGTGCTCTACTAGGACAGGAGAATCTCAGCCTGGGAAACCTAAATCTCAAGCCACATGCACAATTAACAAGATTACAGTTAATAAAGTCAAGCTCCAACTTATGAAATATATGGTGTTAGGGCAGGGCTGGTGGAAAGGAGTGAGGGAGTGTTTTAAATGACTCTCCCAGGCTTAGAGAGTGAGTTTCTCTCCCCTGGGCTGTACTGGAAGACTCCCATGTGTGTTGCAGACCTGCTGTAGTTGCACCACTTGTCCCGTAAGCATCTTCTGTCCCAGCTAGACTGGTAGCTTATGAGTCACTCTCTTCCTGCACCTTCCATGGTACCTAAGAGGCTCCCGAACCTACATTGGTTCACACCCCCACGCCTTTGTACAGGCTGTGCTTTCTGCCTGCTGTGCCACTCATTTTTTGTTCAGCAAAGATTCAGACCCGGTATGTGCTCTACAAGAAAGCTTTCCTTGGACCGGGGAGATAGCTCAGCAGCACAAGCACCTGCCTGGCTGAGTGCAAGGTTCTGTTTGATCCTTGGTATATATGGAAAAAAAAAAAAAAGTTTTCTTGAGCTCTCTCACAAGCCTAAGCTTGTCCTCCAATGTGCCAACTTTGCATTTTTTTTTTTTTAATGGAGCTCCCACTAGGTACTTCAGGCTGGCCCTGAATTTACAGTCCTCCAGCCTCAGCCTTCCAAGTACCAGGACTGCAGGTGTGCAGCGTGCACCACTACATGCCCCGCCATTGGCTCCCGGCCTTGTACATTCTCCTGTCCTTAGGTGCAATTCCACAGGAAAGCTTTCACTTCTGTATCTATCTCTAGAGTCCCAAAAACTTCGCTGTCTTCCTTTGGAGATGATAATCTGATCTATTCACCTTCCATCCTTTGGCAACAGGCATAGTGCCAGATACCTACAGACTCCTACTGAGCATTCTCAAGAATGTCAGACTCCTAACGTCGCCCACAAGGCGCCTGCTCCAGCCTGTCTATCTAACCTCCTCAGATGCCATTCTTGCCCTTCTTACCACAGATCAGCCATGTGGTTCCTCAAATGCACCATCCTTACTTCCCCCTCAGGGCCTTCGCTTGTCGTCCTCCACTTTGGACTGTTCCCCCAATTCTTTAAACAGCTGAAATATCAACAAACAAGAATCTGCTTCTTGAGCTGAGCAGTGGTTATATGGCATATTCAGGGCTGTCAGCAGGGCTGGTTTTGCTTTCTAGGAGACATCTAGCAGTATATTTTTCTTTTCTTTTCTTTTCTTTCTTTCTTCTCTCTCTCTCTCTCTCTCTCTCTCTCTCTCTCTCTCTGTAGTGTGGGGTCGACAGGATCTTGCTCAGGCTAGACAAGCTCTTTATCCCTGAGCTTTACCTCCAAACCTTTAAAATGTTTTTTTTTTTTTTTTAATTTTTTTTGAAATACGGTTTCAAACTTGCCCAGGCCTGAACTTGTGATCCCCTTGTCTAACCCATGTGGCTGGAATTACAGACATGTGCTACCATGCCTGGCTATCTAGAGACATTTTTAATTGTTACAATGGGATAGGGAAGATTGCCACTGGCATCTTGTTGGTAGAATCCAGGGATGCTGCTACACCCAGGACAGGCCCCTACAGTAAGGAATTATTGGGCTACAATCTATAGTCCAGAGGTTAAGAAACTGGCATGTGTAAATGTACAGGCTCACCAAGCTGCACTCTGAAGATGTGTGCACCTTACCACATGTAAGGTATACATCAAATTAAAGATAATGCTCTACTCGGGAGGCTGCGGTAGGAGGATCCTTTGGACCCAGAAGTTCAAAGCCAGCTGAAAAGGGAGCCATTACCCTCTGTGAGCGGTCTTTGTCGCCCCTTCACTCTCCACCCTAGTCCTGCATCTTCACTGTCCTATTCTGATCACTTCCCTCATCTTCAGGGCACTTTTCACAGCCTGATATTACAGTATTTTGCGGCTCTTGTCCGTCACTCTCAACAGAATGTAAGCTCCAGAAAGTCACTGCTGTGTATAATGCCTGGGCCATGGCAGATGCACAGTTCAGTATTTGCTGAGTGAATATGTGTGTGACAGAACCAAAAGTGGGTTGCCATGGAGCACTGCGACTGTCAAAGCCTGGAACCCCCCGTCCTGACCCACGGGATCCTCTCTGCAGGACAGTTGTATGGCAGCCAAATCTTATGCGGAGGACAGCCTGTGAACACAGAGTCAGAACAACACACCAGGGAAGCCGTAGGAGAGCCCAGTGGGAGGCACTGGTGCACTCTAGGCCGTGGCCGTGACTTCCGCCCTGCAGCAACTTGGGGGTGCGGCAGCTGCTGGCAGAGGCTAAGGCTCCTCTCTGTGACTCTTAGCACAGATTCTCCTAGGAGAGCTCCATTAATGATGCAGGTCTCGCCCACAATGTGCTGGTTTTAAGAGCTTAACTCACGAAAGACAAGCACCCCTCCAGGTTCCTGCATCTGCCCCCATTCCACTTGCCAGCCAAGCTGCTCCCTTGGGACAGCCCAGATTCATCCTCGTATCATGGCCCTAGCTGGCTGCGTGGCGCTAGGCCGGCACACTGGAAAACCACTGATGACGTAGATGGCGATGGTGATGACGATGGATGGCGGGATCACGAAGCGGTGATGGTTGGAGCTGTCTGAACGCTAGAGAGAAGAGACATCTTGTTGGACCAGGATGGATGCCAGCTGAGTTCAGAAAACTTAGCCCAACTTAGAAGTGGGGGCTGGGATCCTATGGCCCCTGCTCAGCTTGGCCCCACTGCCATCAGGCTTCTGCCTCCGCCATTGCTGCCACCAAAGCTCACAACCTTGTCAGGGATACCCGCCCTTCTGAGCCACTGTGCAGTAGATTAACTCCACAATCCTGGCTGATTGGCAGCACTGGCAATGTCTGCCTTGCATGGAGTCACCTTGCTCTGTCTTGGCGGACTCACCCTTTGCTTTCTTCCGCCTTCCCTCCCTGCCACTGTCCTACCCTCTGCCAGGACACCTCCAGCCAGCCACTTTGTCACAGCTCTGGCTTGGAAGCGGAGGTATACAGCTCACGGGCCCTTCCTCGCTCATATGGAAACTCCTCTTCACCTTGCCTCGTCAGCCCATACACGGGCTCAGCCCTGCTCTAAGGAATTGGATGCCTGTTTCTTCTCTTCCTACCTTATTTCTGCCACCAAGTAACCTAGCAAGCCTGGCTCAACAGTATAACTTACCAATTCGCAAGAGTCAGGGAGCATAGGAGCCTTTCAGGAAGCTTACAGCGTTGACTTCGTCCTCCCTGCTGAGAGGAGACTCCTAGCTCTGGCTGCTGCTTAACAGTGTGCATTTGCACGGGTGACCTGAACTCTGACTGCCCTTTGTTCCTGCCCTCAGTTTCAAAGTCACCACTGCAATGCTGCAGCCTGGTCATGTGATTATACCCTGCAATCACCTGGAACCTATCTGCCTCTGAAAACCTACACTCCAGTGTCCACTTCCCTGGATCGTTTGTTCCCAGAGCACCTGATTCTCCAGCTTGAGCCACTAAACTATTTTTCTGGCAGTCTTTTGGCCCCCCTTTTGTCTTTACCTCTTCTCTTATAATCTGGATCTGGGCCCCATCACTTGAACCTGTCACTAGCCTCCAGCTTCCTCACCCTGTGTCCCTCCAGCCTCAGTCTCCCAGCTGCCAGACCTGCTGTTACCCACCTGAGGATCCCTTTCTTCTCCCATCTAGCAGACAGAGTTGGAGAAGACTCAGGGCCACTGTGATGATTCAGCCCTCACTGGGACCCCAACACAGATGTCTAGCACTATTTTAATACTGCTGAAGCCTCCTATTACTACCCATAACTGTTATGCTCAACCCCAGGTCCCCACTTCATTTGGTTGCTTTCAGCAAACCCTTCATAAAGGACACACATTCTGTGTCCACTCATTTCTTTATGCATTTTACTATTTATGTGTGATTCCTCCCCCACCTCCCCTATTGGGGATTAAACCCAGCGTCTCACATATGCTAGACAAGCACTCTACCATTAAGCCACATGATCTCCAACTCTTTTATGGTGCTAGGGATTGAGTCCAGAGCCTTCATACTGAGGTAGATCCCTAGCTATTTATTTTTTTGAGGTGGGGATAGGGTCTCATTAAGTTGCTAAATTGCCTAGGCTGGGCTCAAAATTGTGATCTTCCCACCTCAGCCTCCCAGAATGCTGTGATTACAGGCATGTGCCACCACACCCAGCTCCCAGCCCCCTTTTTAAAAAAAAGGTTTTGGTAAATTGCCCAAGATAGCTTCAAATTTGAGATTCTCTTGTAACAGCCTCCGGAGTAGCTGGGATGCAGGTGTGTGCCCCTCTCCCGAGGCTTTTTCCAGGATGTTATTCGCCCCTCTTGTTCATATCTTCCTCTCCTGCCACCTTTCACTGAAGACTGAGCCCAGAACCTTCACACTGAGCTATCTCCAGTCATCTGTTTATTTCATTTTAAGATAGGCCCTTCACTAAACTGCCCACACTGGGCTGGGACTTGTAGTCCTCCTGCCTTAACCTTCTAGATTGCTGGGACTGCAGGTGTGCAGATATGGTTTCTTGCTCATATCCTTAAGGTATTTCTCCTGGCTATTGCTTTCCTTTTCCCATGAGCAAATCTGAACTAAATGTTTCCTTTGAACTTGGACCCCTTCCTAGACTTTGATATGCCTTTATCAAAACACAACCTCAAAAATAAAATAAAAAATTCTTTAAAAAAAAAACAAAACCTCACTTCCTGCAAGATGATCTCCATGGGTGTATAGACTGTATTTCAGCTCTCAGTCCTCCATCTCTCTGTAACATGGCCTTCGCCATGTAACCATGTGCTGTGTCAATGGAGGTGGACTGTATTTTCCTATAGCACTGAACTTGGGCATGGCCTTGGGACATGCCTTATCCAGTGGAATGTTAGCAGGCATGATACAAGCAAAAGCCTTCAATGTGCTGCTGTAGTTGGACTTTGGAAGACAGACTAGCCCAGCAGAGCAGAGCAGAAATCAGCTGAAACCTAGCCTGCCTACAGGAGCAAAAGTGGGAAATGCATGCTTACTGTATGCTCCTCAGTTTGGCATTGGCTTGCTATGCAACATTATTACAACAATAGCTGATAGATGTGGTAGGAAACAGAAAGATTAGTTCTTGGGCTGCAGAGATAGCTCGGTAGAATAAGTGCTTGCCTGGCAAGCGTAAGGGCCTGAGTTCAATCCCTGGTTCCACCAAAAAAAAAAAAAAAAAAAAAAAAAAAAAAAAAAAAAAAAAAAATTTGTTAGTTCTTAGTGGTACTGGAAATATATAGTGTGTGGATAATTTATTTACAAAAGAATAATTTTGACAAAAATTATTTCAAAAATGAATTCCAGGTAAATTCAAGTGTTAAGAATACAACATTATTAGCTGGGCGTGGTGGTGCATGCCTGTAATCCCAGCAGCACTTGGGGCTGAGGCAGGAGGATCAATATGAGTTCAAGACCAGCCTGGGCTACAAGAATTTGCTCAAAGCCAGCCTGAACTGCATAGTGAGACCCTGTCTCAAAAAGACAAAAAAAGAAAAAAAGAAAAAAAGAATACAACATTATTATAATATTATTGGGGCTACGTGTCACACACCTGTCATCACAGCACTTGAGACAGGAAGGTCACATGTTCCAGGCTATCCTAGGCTACCTAGAGAATTCAAAGCTAGCCTAGTGAGACCCTGTCTCAGAAAAACGCCAAATAATAATATTAATAACAATGTTTAAAAATGAAACCATAAAAAATTAAAATAAAATGAAATGCATGTACGTTCTTGGATAGTAGAAAACAGTAATATTCTAATTTTCTTTACTAGGGATATGTGACTCTTCAACAAAAAACAACTGAAGATGTGAAAGAGAGGGAATTTATTCTTTTGGTTATATTACATTTAAAAACTTTGGTATAGCTGGATTTGGTGGTGCACACCACTGTAATCCCAGCATTTGGGAAGCTGAGGCAGGAGGACTGTTGCAAGTTTGAGACCAGCCTGGGCTACCAAGTGAGTTCAAGGCCAGTCTAAACTGCATACCAAGACCCTGTCTCAAAGACCAAACAAACAAAGAGACCTTTGTATACAGGTGAGGCATGATGGTGCATGCCTATAATCCCAGCACTCAGGCGGCTGAGGACTGAAGTGAAATCAATGTCAGCCTGGGCTATATAGTGAGGTCCTGTTACATGCAAACACACACACACACACACACACACACACACACACACACACACACACACATATATATATGAGAGAGAGAGAGTGCCAAAAAGAAAGATAAAAAATGTTTGCTTCAGTCTTCCACCACAGCAACCTCCATTGTCATGGATGCCTCACCAAACACACCAAGTTCATGTGGGACATGATGCAAGAGGTGTGCAGCTTTGTCCCCTACGAGCGGCATGCCACAGAGCTGCCCAAGGTCTCCAAGGACACACGCGCCCTCACGTTCATCAAGGAAAGGGTGGGTACGCACATCCGTGCCAAGAGGAAGCGTAAGGAGCTGAGCAATGTGCTGGTTGCCATGAGGAAGGCAGCTGCCAAGAAGGACTGAGCCCCTCTGGAATAAAGCTTTGCAGAAGGTTCAGAAAAAAGAAAGAAAGAAAGAAAGAAAGAAAGCTTCAAATTTCAGTCTTGGGATCAGAGAGATGGTTCAGTGGTCTAAAGTGCTTGCTTAGGCAAGCTTAGGCAACCACAGGGACCACGGTTTGATATTAAAAAAAAAAAAATCAGTCTATTTAATGAAAGCTTAAAATAAGTGAAAAAACATAATGATCTCAAATAGTAAGGGTATAAATGGCTAATAAATACTTTTTAAATGTTTTAGCCAAAAAGAATAGGAAAAACAATTGAGGCTAGGGGTGTAGCTCAGTGATGCAGGGAACACTTAGCCCATACAAGGTCCTAGGTTCAATTCCCAGCAGTAACAGCACCACCACCAATAATAATGACTCTGTAAAATACTCTAAAATACATTTGCAGGGCACATAAAAGTTCCAGGCTGCAGATGGTTGGCCAGAATTGCTGGTGGTGACTACCCCCATAAACAGCTGAGAGGTCTCATGGCAAGAGGTAGCTCTGTGACATCTGTGTGACTTTAACGGTTTAAAATTACAACCCTGCTGGGCATTATGGTATACACTTATGATCCTAGCAGTGAGGAGGCTGAGGCAGGAGGACTGCTAGGAGTTCAAAACCAGATTTGTGCAATGTGGTAAGTTCAAGGTCAAACTGAACTGCATGGTGAAACCCTGTCTCAGAAAGAAAGAAAGAAAGAAAGAAAGAAAGAAAGAAAGAAAGAAAGAAAGAAAGAAAGAACTAAAAAACCCTTATGCAATGTGTGATGCTGGATTGAGGTCTGGTCCAGAAAAAGGACAGGAAAACTGTGGCCCAAATGTGTGCAATGGTGGGGAGCTAACGCAGTGGCATATGTGCCTGTCTGGCAAGCACAAAGTCCTGAGCTCAATCCCTAGAACAAAACAAGTTAAAAAGAAATGTATGTAATGGCTGCAGCAGGCTATTACAGTGGTATGGGTATTAATGTCTTGGGTCCTGTGCAGCTGAGAGAGACACAAACTGCCCAGAAAGCTGGGTGGCAGATATGGGGCTTCCTTGCGCCTTTCACACATACTTTGTAAACCTCAGGTTATTTCAAAATAAAAAGTTAAGAAGATACACAAATAGAGTTGTATTTCTATTGGAAAAGATTTGTTGTTATTTTCTTTCTTTTTTTAAAATTTTATTTTTTTAACAGCATGGGTGCTGCAGATCCTGCCGGCTGATTACTCCCCACTCCCCTCTGCATCCTGGGCCCTGTGCTCCGCCCACTCTGCTCTTCCTGCAGCTGCAGCCCGGAGTCTCGACCAGATAGAGGGGGTGTGCAGATCTGGATCGGCCCACTCTGCCGGAAAACTCTAGGCAGCCAAGACGTTGGTTAGATCCAGTACGGTGACGCAAGCCTTGCCATCAGATAATGAGAGCAAATGTTTGCACAGCGCACAGCCTGTGCCGGGCACTGTTGTAACAGCAGCAGTGGCCCACGAATCACACACCGAGCGCGCAACTCATGGTGCTAGGGGCACAGTAAAGAGACAGGCTGCAGGCCTTCAGAGGACGCTTTCCTTATTCTGTTTTGTTTGGTTCTGCTCGCTCCAACCCACTTCACTCCACTGTACTCTATTCTAATTTTAGAGTACTAGGGGTTGAACCGAGGGCCTTTGCACAGAGCGACCTCCCCAGCTGCTTTTTTATTTTGAGACGGGATTTGCAAATTGCCACACTGTCCAGGTTGGGCTAGAACTTGTGATCCTCCTGCGTGAGCCTCCCAGGTTGGCACCCTCCTTTCCCCACACATCGCCTTCCTATCTCACTTTGCTCCCAGCTTTGTGTTCATGCCTCAGCCTCCCTCTTCTGGGCCCCCGGCCCAGCCTTCCCTACTCCATTAGCACCCTCTAACTCCTTCTCTCTAGCATCACAGAAGGGGATTTTCTCTGTCTCTGTCTCTCTTTGTATTTGGTATAGTGTCTCACTACGTAGCTTAGACTTGTAGTGTTTTGTTTTAGCAAAGACAAATTTATCATTTACTTTAAAAAACAAAAACCCTCTGGGGGCAGGGGAGTGCCACAAGCTGAAACTTACATAGTAGGTATTAGGGTTCTACACATTTAAACTTAACATGATGAGGTATGTTTTGTTAGTATCTTCATTTAACAGATGGGGAAAATGGGTATGGGGAGGTTAAAAAAAATTTCTCCAATGTCACGTAAGAAAAAAGCAGAAGTGTTATAAGTCAGAGGCAAGCTTTGCACAGTGGCAGTATTACAGTCAAACAGCCTCTCTGAGGTGTGATTATTGCTAAGAGTTAAACAAATCCCTCATCAAATACTGTGGGTTCAGTCCAGCTAGAAAAAGTAGACCAATCACCATCTGGCCAGAAGCTTTATTGATTGTTTCATAAATAAACATTCTATATACTTTGAGATGGTTAAACATTATTTCCAGATTACTGCAATAAATATTTATCAAAAATAGCAATCTCATGAAGTAATCATATAGACTTCCTCACATCACTACAAACTTTCAATTTTGTGTCAAAAACAAAAAACCTTACAAATGTCATGAGCAAGCTAAGAAATGGTCTATGCAAGACAAAAAGAAAATTCTGCTGGGGAAACACACAAAGCATATATTCCACCCTACTTCTGATTTGTATTTTTCATAGACTGCTAACTCTGCTTTATAGTGCTTCATCGGAGAGGGAATACAAAAACCCCAAGTTTTAGGAGAAAAGCTGCTTTCATCAAAATCTCCAGTGTAAGCCATGGCAGGCTTTTCTAATTATATCAAAAGGAAGAGCTGAGAAAAGCAAGAATGCATTTAATTAGACATCAATTCTTCTGTTGCAAATCCTCAGCAACTATAAACATACTGCTTGTGTACTTTAAACAATACATTTCATGCTTTGAACATTTTATCTTATCTAGAGATGCTTGAAAGATACACTACCTTAGGAGAATCGAAAGGAAAACTCACATATGCCTAATTTCACTGGGGACCGCCAATGTGACTAACACTTTGGCCTGCCCAAACACATCCTCACTGAGACATCTCCACGGTGAAGATGGCACCAACAGAGAAGGAGAATAAGTCCCCCAGATCTCTATTTCCAAGGCAAATGAAAAAATAGCAATCACTTGTTTGTTATAAATACTCAGATGTCTGTTACCAGTTCAATCCTAAGGGGGAGGGGTAGCAGTAAATGGTGTGGGTAACCTACTCTCCAGTCTCTATTCAATTCTGACATTACTTCAATATTTGTATCCCAGACGGGCATGGTGGGGCATGCCTGTAATCTCAATACTTGCGAGGCTAAGGCTGTGAATTTGAGGTCAGCCTGGGCTACACAGTGAGTTCAAGGTGAGCCTGAACTATAAAGCAAGAATCTGTGTCAAAACAACAAAAAAATTGTGTCCCAGAAAATGAACAGGTGCACACAAACTTGCTAATTTTCACTTACTCCAAAGAACTCAAAAATAGGTAAAATGCTTGTGCTTCCTAACATAAACTTTAGTTTTCATATTTGTTAAATACAATGTCTTAAAATTACTCAAACATGAGAGTTGGACATAATTTATGTTATTATTTGGAAGAGAACTACTGAATTCATTCTCAAAGAAAAAGCAGACCTGGGGGTTGCATTACTGAAACATTTAAACATGTCAACATGGTCTAATCCTCCAAACCTCAACAAGAGTGGTTTGTATAAAGTGTGTAACAAACATCCGCCCTACTAAACATGATGGTGTGCAATGCAACACAGGCTGGATACTTTTGCTTCACTTCTTTCTCTTGCCTCCCGTTGCCAGCATAGTTACAACTCATATAAATAGATTTAACACATCCATGTAGACTGCCAGCATCGAGCTGATGGGATCATACTTTTGAACACCATACACTGGTGTTAGTTGTGCACATTTGATCACTTTCTGAGTATCATACAGAAGGAACATGCTGAAAAGAACTAGTCCACCATACACTGCCACTGTGTACAGAGTGGAACCGGCCACAGTAGTAGGTGGACTAAACATAGATCCCAGTGATGCTGCGAAGACGAGACCCAGGCCCACGCCCAGGGGTGCTCCCATGTTCAGGAACTTCTCACTGGGTACACACCTGGCCACAGCAGACAGGCCACCCATGATACCAGCCATGCATCATGCGGCTCTGACAAGGAGAGGGTCACCCAACAGGGTCAGAGGTGCCACCACTGCACCCGTCACACCAGAATGGAGCAACCAAGCAAGATGCTTTTGGCCGGGGTGCTGTTCATATGGTATGGATCGCACCAGCATTCCAGCTCCAATTATGGCTGCAAAAGTTGCACTAATTGTCATCCAAGAGCCTCTCATCATGAAGTTCATGAGAACAGGACTTCTAGCTACTGCCAAGGCAGACAAAGCCGTTAAACCAATGCTTCCTGTCAAGTTCATGTAGGTGGAATGTATCCTATCCTTCACATATTGAGGCCAAGTCACAGCCTTTTCAATCGCTCCTATCTCATTAGACATTCCCAAGCCATAGTAGTACAACGCTCTAAGACCAACAGCAGCCCCTCCGGCAACAATCCATTTTCCTACTTGTTCAACTCTATATGCTTTTTCCATTGATGATTCCAGTGCCACCTCTGAGTTCTTAGGCAGTTTTCCCACGGCAGATTCCAATTCTTGACCTGGTGGCATATTCCCTTCTGGGTGTTAAGAGCCACTGATTCTTCAAGATGGAATTCTTCACAGTGGGGGAGAAGACCTTGGTGAATGCTGGGTGGAACATCCTAGAAGGTAGTGTCCGGAGACACACAAGCCTTGCAGCCAGCATAGTGATGCCCTCATTCACCAAGCAGACCTGAAATGCTAGCTTAGTTCAGCTCCCGGTCACCTTGCAATTCCCCTGCCGAGCCACGGAACAGTGAAGCTCTACCCGAACGACCTTCCGCCACTTCTGTTTTATGGATGCTGTGATTCTGTCTTAAGCTTCCCCAGCGCTAAGTTACATGCATACGCCTCCATACCCAGTCTCAGTGGCTGATTGAGTGCCCCTGGGGGTGGGGCTGACAAAGCATGCACTGACAGGGATCAAACCCCAGTCCCTGCACTTGCCTAAGCAGGCACTTAGTCTCCTGAGGTATCACACTAGCCCTTTTTCTGTCTTTTTAAAAAGACAGTCTTGCTATGTGGTTCAGGCGGGCCTCAAATTTATGGCAGCCGTACTGCCTCAGCCTCCCAAATGCTGGGATTACAGGCATGCACAGCTGGGAGCCACTCTTCCCTATCTGAGATGCTGCTGTGCTCTGATCTGCAGAGGACAGCCTGACCAGCAAGCCTGGAATCTGCAGCCTCTCCTGCTCTAACTCTGCTACCTCTGCCCCATCCCAGCTGGCCTCTCCTGGACTTTGGCTTGCAGGACTGACTGAGGAGATGCCCAGGTCCTTCTTGTCTACCTCTGCCCCTGCAGCTGCTTCTCCCAGAAGCTGTTTCTCTCCAGGGCTCCCCAGGCAACTCTGAGCTCATGGGTGTTGAACCAAGGTATGATAAACAGACCATTTATAACTTCCCTGGGTCTCTCTTTTTTCAACCTGTGAAATGGGATGATTGTAGACTTGGAGGGTTGCTGTGGGGAAATTGGTGTTGTTCTTTCAGAGCAACAGAAGGAATTAAGAGACACTTTCCGGCGCCATGAGGGTGGGCTGCAGCCAGAGGACAGTGCCTGACACAGCACCTGGAGACACATTTGTCAAAAGGCTGAGCCCAAGGGCCAGTGAGATAGTTCAATGGACTAAGTGCCTGTTTAGGCAAGTGCAGAGACCACGGTTTGATTCCCAATACCACATGCCGGGCTGGCCCTACCTGCAGGCCCACTGAGCCAGTCACTGAGACTAGGCATGGTGGCACATGCGTAAATCCCAGTGCTGGGGAGACTGAAAACAGGAGGATCACTAGGAGTCCAAGTAGTGAGACTCTGTACCAAATACAAAAAAAAAAAAAAAAAAAAAGACTAAGCCAATCTAGCCAGGGAGGTGGCTTTTTGTCTCCTCCTTAGGTATGGATGACAGAAGTGATGATAGGTATCATTATGTGCACTTTGGGCCGCCGTCCCTGTCAGGCTGTGGGTGGGGAGGCACTCCTGGTATTGCCACACAGCTGGGGTTCCTCCTGACCGAAGCTGCAGACTGTGAGGGTGCAAAGACAGTGCTGGGCTCGGCATCCTAACATCCTGCTTACCTCATGGTGTACCTTGGGGCAATGCACTTAACTGAAATCTCATTCTCTTTCCATGTGAAAGGGCCTGACTTGCAGAATTGCCTGATTCCACAAGTGGAGGCTGCACTGGCCACCCTTACATGCTCACTTATGTTATTGCATCTCTTATTCCTGTAATACCAATGTCTGGCCCTCATCAGTGAGCAAACATATTGAGAACTAAACTGAGTGCGTTAGCCCAGGCCTGTCATCCCAGTGCTGGGGAGGATCAGGCAGGAGGACCACCTTGAGTTCAAGGCTAGACTGGGCAACCTAGCAAGACCCTGTCTCAGAAAACAAAATAAAGCACAATAAAAATTAGGAATGGTGCAGACTATATAATCCTTCTCTTCTGTTCCCACCTGCAATGTCCCTAAGTTAGGCCCTCAAGTCCTTACACTTGGCTCATTGATTGCAGGCCCTCTAACCTCCAGCACACACACCTTATTTTTATAGGAGTCAGGAAAAGCCACTTCCTGCTCTGCTCCAGGCCCCACTAGCTCAGATCCTGCCCTTCACAAGGAACTGAAGCCCAGGCTCAAGGGCCAGGGGAGCCCTGAGGCCACACTCCCCACCCTGAATGCCCCAGCCACGTAGAGCACCTTTGGGACACTCCCAGTCTTCACCAGGACCCCCAGATTCCAACAGGGGGTAACCCCTGAGCATTGGGATGAGTCAGGTCCAGCAAGCCTGGGTTCCAACTCTTAATCCTCTTGCCTCAGCCTCTCTCAGTGCTGGGTTTACAATTGTGTGTCACCTCATCTGGCACCTTTTAAAATATTTTTTATTTTGCTATGAGGTCCTACCAAAATGCTTATGTTGTTCAAACATGCAGTCCTTCCACCTGGCTTTCTAGAGTCACTGAGATCATCAGTGACCAACATTGACCGGTTCTTATTTATTTATTTATTTATTATTTTTGCAGGTTCAGGGTTTGAACTCACAACCTTACGCTTGCCAGGCAGGCACTTGTGCCACAGAGCTATCTCCCTGGCCCCTCTTGTTTATTTTTCAATAGGGCTTCACTAAATTTTTCAAGCTAGCCTCAAGAGTCAGGAACCCTCTTGTCCCATCTCAGCTTCCAGAGTAGCTAGGATTATGGCTGTGGGCCACTTATCTTATTTTTTTTTTTTTACTTTATTTATTTATTTATTTATTTATTTATTTATTTACTGCTTTAAACAATTTATTTAATTGAAATGGACTTACATTTGTTTCTGAAGTGACTTCCATTTATTTGGATACATCTTTTCCCAGTGGTGATTTACAAGATCTTCAAGTCAATATAAATGTTTGATAAATATTTGGGTATACACCTGCACAATACCTGAACAATAACTTTCAGCAAGAAAACACTGAAGACCGGGCGTGGTGGCACATGCCTGTAATCCCAGCACTGGGGAGGCTGAGGCAGGAGGATTGGTCAAAGTTTGAGACCAGCCTAGGGTACAAAAGTGAGCTCAAGGCCAGGTTGGACTGCACAGTGAGACCCTGTCTCAGAAAGAAAAAGAAAGAAAGAAAGAAAGAAAGAAAGAAAGAAAGAAAGAAAGAAAGAAAGAAAGAAAACACTGAAGAGTAAAGACCAGATGCAATTACTCACTACAGTGAAAATCTGCTCAGATATTTTTGAGGTAAGAAGGCACCACATACCTATTCAACTAAGAAAATCACCCTTATAACACAGGGCAATTTTATTTTTATATGGGACCTAGAACACTTAAGCTGCCAATTAGGTGGTGAATGGCAGAGCTCCATCCCAGTTTATGCCATGAATTCATAGGAAATAGGCTCCAATAACTCAGGTTCCTTCCCATTGGTCCTCACAAAGTCTGCTTCTCTGGGAGGGGCAGGCTGGCGCTTCAGTTGAACCCAGGTACTTTTCTCTTTGGCTTCTTTCTTTTTCTGATCATTTTCCTTGACACATTTCAGGAAGCTATCACGACTTTTTGAATGTTTAATATGCTCAATATGTACATTAATCCTCTTGGCAAGTATCTTGCCCTTAACTTGCTTGTTTACAACAATGCCAACAGCATGCTGGGTAACACTGTAGACTCCTCCTGTTTTGCCATGGTAACATTTGAGGCATTCCTTTCTGCACAGTACCCATTCCCTTGATGTCTACAATGTCACTCTTTTTTGTAGATTTGCATGTATGTGGCCAAAGGAAGCACCCCATGTTTTCTAAAGGGCCTGGAGAACATATAACAGGTTCCCCTTCTCATGCCCTTTGTGTTAGTCATTTTGACAAATTACTGGAAGATGGCGGTTCTGGCAGAAAGGGCATTTACCTTATTTGGATTTCCTTATTTTTTCTTTTCTTTTCTTACTTTTTTTTTTGACAGGGTCTCACTATGTAGTTCAGGTTGGCCTTGAACTCACCAGGTAGCCCAGGCTACCATTTCAGTAACCCTCCCGCCTCTGTTGTGCCACCACGCCCAAGCTAATGCTTTTGTCTTTTTCCCCCCTTATTTAAGAAATGACCCTCACATGGCCAAACTGAAATCTTTATATTCTGTCTTTAAGGGCTGGCAAGACAGCTCAGTGGACTAAAAAGCCTGCTTAGGCAAGTGCAGACATGAGCAGGGACAGCAGTTTGGTCCCTGGTACCACGTGCTGCACAGCCCCCACAGGCTGAACCACCAGTCCTGGCAGGCGGGTGTAGCGGAGCACGCCTGTAATCCTAGTGCTGGGGAGGCTGAAAGCAGGAGGATCACCACGAGTCTGAGCTGCATAACCCTGCAACAACCGAACTCATAAAATAAATAAATAACAATATTCTGCTTCTCAGCACAAAGCTGTCCTGGAGGATGGACCATGTGTATGGTATGGAATGGGGATTCTGTGGATTTCTGCCTGAGAATCCATAATTACTTTGTCATAAATTGAAGCTCCCTCCCTGGAAAACAAAACCAAAGCAAAACAAAACAGAAAAAAACAATGTCAGGGGAACATTGGAAACCTAGCTTTATTCTGTCTCTCTCTTCCAGAAGCCAATGTCAGAGTTTCATCACCTTGTTTAGCGATGTGGTCTCAACCCAGTTTTGTGTGTTTCTGTTCCTGATGCTTGGCTCCATACCCTCACTGCACTGCTTATGGCCTGAGTTTCCTGCTCCATGCCATCTAGAGAAACCCTTTAAGGCAAATTTATCCCTTTCTTTTCTTTTCTTTCTTTCTTTCTTTCTTTCTTTCTTTCTTTCTTTCTTCCTTTCTAGTTTTTTAAAAAAATAATTAATTAATTGTTTGGTAAAGGGTCTTGCTATACAGCTCAGAGGACTCATAGTGATAATCCTGTCTCAGCCTCCATAGCACGGGATTGCAGGCATGCACCACCATGCCCAGTTTTGATGGTGAGTATGGTGGCACAGTACACAGTACCTGGGGTCAAACCCAGGTCCTTGGTGCTTGCTAGGCAGGTACGTAGACCACTGAGCTATCTCCCTAGCCCCAAAGGGAGATTTCTTAAGAGATCAGCTACTTCTAGCCCCAACACACACAAGGAGATACATTCCCAGGAGTAATGTAAGTAATTAAAGCCTGAAGTCTCCAACTGGGGCAAGCAGCAGGCTTAGGGCAGGGTTGGAATGAGCTCAGTCCTCCTGAGGAGCTCATCTGCTTTTCCTCAGAGGATAACTCCTTAAAGCTAAAAATAAGTTCAATCAGCTGGGCTTTGGCTCAGTGTCAGAGTGCTTGCCTAGCATGACAGGTTCTGGGTTTGATTCTCAGTATTACAGGATGAATGGATGGATGGATGGATGGATGGATGGGTGGATGGATAGATGGATGGATGGATGGATGGATGGGTGGGTGGATGGATAGATGGATGGATGGATGGATGGGTGGGTGGATGGATGGATGGATGGGTGGATGGATGGATGGATGGATGGGTGGGTGGATGGATAGATGGATGGATGGATGGGTGGATGGGTGGATGGATGGATGGATGGATGGATGGATGGATGGGTGGGTGGATGGATAGATGGATGGATGGATGGATGGGTGGGTGGGTGGATGGATGGATGGATAGGTGGATGGATGGATAGATGGATGGGTGGGTGGATAAATGAGCGAAAGAAGTGTTTGCATAGGTTGGTGCTGTGCCTGTGTCTAGATGTCCTCCCAAGGCCTCATGCAGTCCTAGGTGGGGCTTTCTCAGGAGTGGCTGGATCTCAAGTGAGTGATGGTGAGATTGATTCATGGTACAATGCTAGGCTCCAGGGCACTAGGTTTAAGAGTGTGAGTGATGCCCACCTTAGGGAGCCTGGATAAGAGGTAAGGGATAGAAAGCGCTATGCTTTGCTATCTGCTGTTTGTTATGAACTTTCTCTTCTGTAATGTCATCCTGCCTTGGAGCCATCCGATCATGGATTGAAACATCTACAAACTATCAGCCAAATAATCCTTGGGTATTTTGTCTCAGGAACAGCAAATGTAAGATACCTCTGTACCCCCACCTGCCTCAAGGGAAATATCCCAAGGACTCCCAGAGATGCCTAAGGCTCAGACAGTAACAAATGCTAAGCATTGGATGCTTTCGTTACACATATGTGTCCCGATAGTGCTTAATTTCTAAATTAGGCACAGTAAGAGATCAACACAGATAACTGATAATAAAATAAAACAACTATGACAATATACAGTGGTACTTTGCTACTGTTCATTAATTGATTCTGGGAGTTGATGAGAATAGAAACACCAGGAACCAAATAGATTGAGACTGTGTGTGGTGGTGTGGGCCTATAGCCCTGGCTCTTGGGAGGTTGTAAATAGGCAGATCACTATGAGTCCCATCTAGTAGTGAGACCCTGAACATCCTGTAGGCCCTTCCCTAAAATACAAAAAATAATAAGTAAATGAGTAAATAAATAAAAGCTGATGAATTTTCCTAGGGAAAAAAAAAAAAAAAAAGAACCAAACAGATTGTTTTGCCTATGGGAACTTTTTTAAAAATTTTATTTATTTTTTCTTTTTTCAGAACCTTTATTTGTTTATTCACTCATTTTTATGGTTGGCTCAGCCCGCCCTGAGGGCAGGGCTGGCACAGCATGTGGTGCCGGGGATTGAACTGCGGTCCCTGAAGCTGCCCAAGCTTTCCCAAGCAGGCGCTTTAGACCACTGAGCCATCCTGCCAGGCCCCAAAGAATTTTTTATTTTTTATTTTATTTTATTTTTCTTGTTTCAGAACCTTTATTTGTTCATTCACTCATTTTTATGGCTGGCTCCACCTGCCCTAAGGGCAGGGCTGGCGCAGCATGTGGTGCTGGGGATCAAACCACAGTCCCTGCAGCCAGCCATGCTTTCCTAAGCTGGCGCTTTAGAACACTGAGCCATCCTGCCGGGCCCTGTTTTGCCTATGGAAGGTGATGAGTCACCAAGCGATCCACACCAAGAGGTTCTAGCTTGTGCCTTGAGTGTCCAACAAACTAAGAACTGGAGTAAAAGTTTTGCATCAAAATGTGTCACACAGTTGAGTACAAAGGCATGACTGTGCTATAATAAAATTCATTGCTTGGTACAGTAGCACATGGCTGTAATCCTAGCACTAAGGAGCTGAGGCAGGAACATCAAAAATTTGAGCCCTGCTAGGAAACTTAGCAACTTAGTGAATGTTATAGCTTGTGTGTAGGCCTCCCTGCAAAGCCTCCTGTGGTCATAGGTAGAGCCGTTTCAGAGGTGGCTGGATCTAGAGTGTTGGTGCTGGGATTAGGGTGGGTGGTTACTAAATCTGTCCACTGATTGTTGATTGGCACCACCCTAATCCTGGTAGCCTAGATGGAGTTTAAAAGGGGCAGAAAGAAGCTGCTAAGGTGCCCTGCTAGCTTTACTAACTTCTGCCTGGCAAGAACTTTTTCCTCTGTGACTCCTCTTTGCTGTCAACCCTGCCTTGGAGCAGCTGACTGTGGACTGAAACCTCTACAAAGGTTCTGCGAGCCAGATAAACCTTTCCTCTCCTCTCCTAATTTGTGGGTGTTAAGTTTTTTTTTTTTTTTTTTTTTTTTTTTGTCTCAGGAATGAGAAAGGTATCTAGGACAGCGAAACTCTGCCTATAGGTAAGTAAATAAATGCAAAGGGCTGGGGATGCAGCTCAGTGCAAAGGACCTGAGGTGATACAGGAGAACACAGCGGTGACCTTTGGATAAGAGATTTGAAGTTGTGTGGAGATCTTCAGGATGAGGAGAAGAAATGCTCCGTTCTTCTAGCAGAGCTCCCGGCTGGCTGAACCACTGAGGCTGGAGGACCAAGAGCCCAGGCAGTGGGTATCCAGCGACCAGCTCCAGTACAGTGTGTGACAGCAGGGATGGAAACCAGCCAGCCAGAAGACACAGAAGCAGACATGTGGTTTGGGATAATGGTGGGGGGCTGAGTGAGACAGCTCCTGGGCTTCCTGCTCCAGCCCTCTATCTCCTGGCCCACTCACAGTTTAGAACCCAGGCTTCTCCTTTTTTTTTTTTTTTTTTTGAGACAAGGTCTTATTATATAATTCAGGCTGGCCTTGAGCTCACCGTGTAGCCCAGACTGGCCTCAGAATCACAATGATCCTCCTGCCTCAGCCTCTAGAGTGCTGGGATTATAAGTGTGTGCCACCACAATTGGCTGCCTGGGCAATTTAGGTTTGGTTTGGTTTTCAGACAGGGTCTCGCTGGGTAGTTCCGGCTGGCCTAAAGTTTACTATGTAGTGTAGGTTGACTTAGGTTCCCCAGTGTTGGGTTTATAGGCATGTGCCACCTCGCCCAGCTGCTTGGGCAATTTAAAAAGACTCTTGGGGTTAGGGATATAGCTCAGCGGCATAAACCAATTGCCTGGTAAGCTCAAGGCCCCAAGTTCGATCTCCAGTACCGTAATAATAATAATAATAATAATAATAATAATAATAATAATAATAGTAAAATAGTAGTAACATAATATAGTAAAATAATAGTAAAATAGTAAAAATAGTATAAAAATAAGTAAAAAGACTGAAAAAAATGTCTGGAAAAAAAAGTGACTAGTAGTTCAGGTAGTTCAGTGGTATTGTTATCTGCCAGATAACAATGGAATACCCCTGGGTTCAACTCCCAGTACCGTCAAAATTTAATTAAAAATAAAATAAAATGCTTGTTATGATCCACTAATTGATTCATTCTCTCATTAAATATGTCCTCACCTGAATCTCAGAAGTTTCCCTTCTTGCCAAGCTGTGATAGCCAGATCCTGCCCCCTAGTGGTCCATCTGAGAACTGATCTCTACCTTGCTCAAACTTGGTCTTCCTAGAAGTCAATTTTTGGGGTTGTTGGAACTAAACTGAATTCAGTGAAAAGGGCTGAGCAGAGTCCCATACTAGGTATTTGAGGGGTGAGGACAAAGATAATTTGTAATCCAAACTCAGACACCCAGAGGTTTCCTCAGTGTATGGCCAGTACAGTTGCTGTCACCCGTGCTGTTCCATATGGTAGCAACTATTTTTTGTGGCCACAGAATTGAAATGTAGTTGGTGTAGCTGTAAAATTGAATTTTAAATTTTATTTAATTTTAGGGATGGGGAGATAGCTCAGTGGCATAAGTACCTGCCTGGCAAGCACAAAATCCAGAATTTGATTCCCCAGTATGGGAAAATAATAATAATAAAAATAAAAAATAATTAAATAATAATAATAATAATAATAATAATAATAATAATAATTGTAATCCACTAGCTGGGGAGATAGCTCAGGGGCATAAGCACCTGCCTGGCAAGTGCAAGGTCCTGAGTTCAACCCCAGGTACAAAAAGATGAAAATAAATTTTAATTCATTGGTATTTAAATATTAAAATGATGCTTATTATTTCAGTCATTGGCAAACACTCAACAAAGTACTTTGGGTTGGTTTTTTTTGGCAGTACTGGGGGTGGAAACCAAGTCCTTCACACTAGAGTACATCTGCCCTTTTAATTATTTTTATTTTGAGACAGAATAAGTTGCCAAGGTTAAGCTTGAACTAACCATCCTCCTGCTTCAGCCTCCCAGGAATTTCGGATTACATGTACTGTCACGCCTGCTTCAATTATGTATGTTCTATAAAAGCCTTTTACATCTGATCTAAATTCAGAGGGCAGGCCAGATGACTCAGCAGACTAAAGTGCCTGCTTAGGCAGAGCACAGCACCCAGGGTTTGATCTCAGGCATGCCATGCCAGCACTGCCCCTAGGGGGCACTGAGACAGTGATTGAGACTGGGTGTGGTGGTACACCCCTATAATCCCAGAGCTTGGGAGGCTGAAAACAAGAGAATCACTACAAGTCCAATCTATGTAGTGAGACCCATTATATCCTATACTAAGTACATAATAAATAAATAAATAAATAAATAAATAAATAAATTAATTAATTAATTCAGGCCAAGGCTGGAGAGATAGCTCAGTGGCATTAGTGTCTGCCTAGCAAGCACAAGGTCCTAAGTTTGATCCCCAGTACGACAAAAAGAAAAAAAATTCTGATCAAATATTTCTTTTGTTTTCTTTGGGGATGGGTAGGAATATTGTGTTATGTTGCCTAAGTAGATTTCAAACTCCTGGGCTCAAGCAATCCCATCAGCTTCCCAAGAAGTTGGAATTACAGGTGTGAACCACTGTGCTGGCCAGGCAGATCTGTATTTCTGGTGTAAATTTAATCTCTCTTTGGGCCAGCCAAATAGCTCAGTGGATTAAAGAGCCTGCAAGCAGGAGCAGGGGCGTGGGTTTGATCCCAGCTCTGCCTTGCTGGCCATGCCCCCAGGGCACACTGCAATGGCAATTGAGCCTGGGCACAGTGCATGCATCTGTGAACCCAGCTCTTGGGAGGGTGTACACAGGTGGATTACTACAAGTCCGATCTAGTAGTGAGACCCTGAACACTCTGTAGACCCTTCCCTAAAAATACAAACAAACAAAAGAATCTCTCTCTGAATCTTTGTTTCTCTGTGTCTGTCTGTCTTGGCCCAGGGCCTCTCACTGACTATATTCCCAATCCTTTTTCCACTTTTATGTTGAGACAGGGCGTCAGTAAATTGCAGAGGCTGGCAACCAACTTGTGATCCTCCTGCCTCATCTTCCCAAGTTGTGAGAATCTGAGCTGTAATTTCACTTCTTAATTGTGATGTGCTGTAAGTATAAAACATACACTAGATTTCAAAGACCTAGAATTAAAACAAAAATGATAAGTTTTGAAGACGGGTGTGGCAGAATATGCCTGTAATTCCAGCACTCTTGATGGGGAAGGTGAAACAAATTTGAGCCCAGCCTGGGTAATGCAGTGACTTGGTGAGACCCTGTCTCTAACAAACAAAAATAAATATATAAATAAAAGGGGCTGAAGATATAGCTCATTGTGATGGCCTTGAGTTTAACTGCTAGTACTGCAATAAATAAATAAATAAATATTGGTGATAATAAATTTTGGGATACAGTGGTTAAATACATTATGAAAGTTTATTTGTCTGAGAAATGGTTTCCATGGGGATTATAATTATAAACCGGCACTCAGCTTCTGTTTCTGCAGGACACATTCTTAAGCTGGAGCTCCCTGGCTTGGGTCTCCTTCTAGTCCTGTTCATGTACCCTTATCTCTGTCTCCTTGACAAAGCTTCCAGGCCCCTCAGCACCTGGGTGAGGTAGGTGTGGCTTGAGGATTAAATCTCCAGTGGCCTGTGGCCCAGCTACTGCTGCTGCCTCTGGATTCATTAGCACTGCAGAATCTTAGGCCCATCTCAACCACCTGATGCAGAATCTGTACCTTAGGAAGAGCCCCACCTGATCTGTTTGCACACTGGAGTCTGAGAAGCGGTTGCCTATTAGATATCTGAGAGGAGACAGAGGTGGCAGTCTCTAATTGCTTTTCTTTGCTCAGTGGCACAGGAAGCAAAGTCAAGGTTGAGAGCCAGGCTGCAGAAAAGGTACTGGTGTTTCTGAGAAGCTGGAGACAGTGTGGGGTAATTACTCAGGATGGGGAAGACCCAAGCTTCATGAACTTAAAATGAGGCCAGTGAGGGAAGATTGTTATTTATTTTTCTTTACTTTTCCGCTGTCTAAGTAGCAAAGGCAGCTGAGTTTGGTAGAAATAAGCAGTGAGACAGGGCTAGGCTTCCTAAGGAGTTAGTGCAGAAGATGAGAACACATTACAACTATGGATGGAGCCTATACATTGAAGGACCTCAAGATAAAGATGGAATGCTCAGGCCGACATGCCACCCCATGGGATAAGCAACATGTTATAATTGGTGTCACCCAGTCCGATAAAGGCTAGACACACATCAGTCACCCTGGTGGGTGACAAGGACCTCCTCACTCATCTCTGCCAAAAAGGTCCTTGCTCTGTGCATGTACACTTGCTGCATGACCCGTTTCCATACTGGCTCAATATTACCTAAGTGGCTCTACTTGTAATCCTATTGGTTGCTCATAGTTTTGTTGTACCCACCTTGTGATCTTGCTCTACAAAACTTCCTTTCAAAAGTGGGCTCACTGACAACTGACAGGAAGGGAGACAACCCTTCCTGTCTCTCTCAGGAGCTGTCTCTCCCTCAATAAAATTTCCTATTCTTAACCTCCATTGTTCCTTAGAATTTATTCTTCAATTAAAAAAAATAAAATCTTTTATTTATTCATTTTTTAAAATTTTATTTATTTTTTTCTTGTTTCAGAACCTTTATTTGTTTGTTCACTCATGTTTATGGCCGGCTCAGCCCCCGCCCCCTACGGCAGGGCTGGCGCAGCATGTGGTGCTGGGGATCGAACCGCCATCTCTGAAGCCGCCCATGCCTTCCCAAGCAGGCGCTCCAGACCACTGAGCCATCCCGCCAGGCCCTATTTATTTATTTATATATTTATTTCATACAGGGTCTCACAACACAGCTTGGACTTGTAGTGATCCTCCTGTCTCAGCCTTCCCAGCACTGGGATTATAGGTGTGTGCCACCACAGGTGGTTACGGTGGCCAGTAAAGAGCACTCAGAGTTCTGAGGCCAGCAAAGCATGCAGTACCAGGGATCGAATCCAGGTCCTTGTGCTTGCCAGACAGGTGCTTAGCCCACTGAGCTTTCTCCTCAGTCTTATTCTTCAATTTTGAGGAACATAAACTTGGCATACCTGACATGTAACAGACTGGGAGTTACAATATTTTCTCTATATCATTTGGAGGTCCTATATCATGGGTACAGATATAGTTCTTCTGCTGAGAACCATAAGGCATAATTTAGAAAACTTACAAAGGGATGGTTATAATTCTTTTGGCCAAGGAGAAAAAGAGAGGCTGGTATGGTGGCCCATGCCTGTAACCCCAGGTTCTCATGGGGCTGAGGCAGGAAGAGGGCAAATTCAAGCTCAGGACCAGGCTCAGCAATTTAGACTCTGACTTGAAATTTAGAGTCCAGTATGGTGGTGCTTGCCTGCAGTTATACTCTGGGAGGCTGAGGCATGAGTGAGGCAGGACATCAGAGCGTGACCTGTCCATCATGGAGTTCTGGGACACTTACGCAGAACATGTCTCCCAAACCCTGCACCTGGAATCAAAGACTACCTTTAGTTCTTATGAGAACTCAAACAGGGGTTTTTATTTATTTATTTTATTTTATTTATTTATTTATCAGCATCCAGGGCCAAGACAGTGCGCCTGGCATGAAGGGCCGGGGATTGAACTCAGGTCCTTGTACTTTCCAGGTGGGTGCTTATCCCTCTGAGCTATTTCTCCAGGGCCCTCAAACAGGGTTTCAATAGGAAAGCCTAGAGCTGACCTTTGCTTGAGGAGTGGAGATACAAAAACACCACTAAGCTCTTGCCACTGTGCTGTCTCACAGTGGTATACTTTCACCCTGCAGGATGTACTTTTTTTTTTTTCACGATTTAATACTTTTATTAATTAAATTTAACAATGGTTATATTACATATTTTCATCATCAGATCAGTTTAGATTAATAGATATAGGTATATAAGATTGATCAAACAATTAAACATTAACACTTTCAATAAACATTACTTTTTTTTTCTTTTCCCCTTTCTTTTTTTAAAAGTTGACACATTACCTATATGTATTAATCTAAACTGATCTGATGATGAAAATATGTAATATAACCCGTGTTAAATTTAAACAATAAAAAAACAAAGTTGACACATTGCTTATTGTCCTCACAATAGTTCTACAGAGCACAGTGTGTGGGCTTTTTTTTTTTTTTCTGGGTGATCAAGGGCAAGTCAAAGCAAAGTCTGTATAACAAAACATTCATTTTTTGCTGGGCGTGGTGGCGCATGCCTGTAATCCCAGCACTTGGCAGGCTGAGGCAGGAGAATCAGTGTGAGTTTGAGA
>PVJA010017333.1:0-41834 GCA_004027025.1 Myocastor coypus | reverse complement strand
TTCATTCATCCCTTTCCTCTGAGGTCCCATAATCTCCTTGACCAGGAAATTTGGGACACCTCTGAGTTATAGGATATTACAGCACAGGTTCTCTTATATCCTGGGTCTTTATTGACCTTGAAGGGCTAGGGCTCTTCCATTGTTTTTATGCCTTGGTAGTAAATCTTGCTTCATATTCTGAGATCAGCTTTCTCTGTTCTAGTCTTTAAATTTCATGTGAATACTTCTTTTTGTTCACCCCAATTCCTTCTGTCTTCATTAATTTGAATTATACCACTGTCATCATCTTCAGTTAGAGGCTTTGATCTGGAAGAAATTTTTCTTTACACAGTTATAGCCCACAACATCTTCAGTTTTGCTTTAGTCATTTTGCACTGAAATATTATAGGTGTGTAAATATTCATAGATACCTAACACATATATGCTTCCTCCCTTCTTCTACAACATTTCTAATATTCTCTATCAAGAAATAAAAATATTTCAAACACCTTATTAATACACAGCATACAGAATTTAAACATTCAGGTAAATCTTAAGTATCCAAGTATTATTTAATATTTGAAATTTGTACATTTAAAAGGTACGACAAGTACTCTTATGAAAGAGCTATGGCCATTGTTTTAGTCATGCATGTTAAAAATAAAAAATTAAAATTCATATATCTTTTATTTGATATGCAAGGAAAAAAATCTAATAATAATAGGTTATCTAAGGAGTTTTTCCATAGAAGTTTCAACCTGAAATGTGAAGCATGGAACTTTCTCTTTAATGTCGTCAACATTTGGTAATTATCTGTACTAGGGATAAATTAGGCCACTGTAAAGGGACCCGAGAGAAAGGAGAGTGAAAAGAGAAAACTCTACCATTTCATTATATAAATATTTGAACTGAAATTTCCCCTTTCCTAAATGTTTCTTGGAAGGAAATATGTGCCATGTCCTAGCATACCAAAACTTCTTGACATGATAATAACCCTTTTCAAAGCACAGTTTTTGTTTTGTTTTATGAGTTTCTTCTTTTTCTACATTTTACTTTAATGTACTATTCCCAAGTAATTCCAGATAGGCTTGAGGCACTAGCCTGATTAATTACCAAAGTGTTTGCATAAGGACTCTTGTAGAAAAATTGGCTTATAATTTTTTAAATTATAAATATACTATTTCTCTTCCCAAAAATATGTAGCTATGGTTGGGAATTACTAAAGGGACTTTTGTATAGGACTCTAGAAGAAAAGGAAAACCGCTCTGTAGAGTCATTCATTGATGATTCCAAGTGTGCATTTTTTATAATACCTCTTGATTCAAAGTACTAAATTTTCCATGGTTCACATTATGCAATCTATAAGTAGACCCACAATAGTCAGGTCAGACATAGTTAGATGTAAGCAATTGCATACTATTCCTCAATGTGATTTTAAAATAGTTGAAGGTATTTTCCACTTAAAACAGTAACATATTGTTATAAAGTATAAATCAAATAAAAGTAATTGACCATACTTTTCTTTTGAAGTAACTTACCTTGTAAGTAGATTATTTAAGTATTTTCTAGCTGGGGAGATAGGTAAAGTGCCTGCCTGGCAAGTGCAAGGTCCTGAGTTTGATCCCCAGTTCCACAAAAAGAAGCAAGCAAGCAAACAAACAAACAAACAATAATTATTTTCTAAATTGCTGTCAAAATTGTACTTGTAGCTTAAATAGGTAATAGTATACATTTTCTTTTCTCTTAACTAGGCCTAGTAAGATCTATATTATGACATAATATGAATATTCAGTCACCATAAGTGAAACAATTGGTCTTCCTAGATTAAAATACACTTTCAGCGTATTTTGTTGTTTTTAAAATGAATGTCAGATATTTTGTAAGGCAAAAAATATTTATGTTTCACCTAGAACATCTTCTCACAGAGCTCCCCCTAATGGATAAATGCCAGATAAATCATTTTACCCTAAGGGCAAAAATAGTACAATTTAGTTTAATGTATAAACAAAATCACAGTGCATTCTATAGTTAGTGTTTAATCTATCTAGATCTAATCCTGTAGCTAGGTAACTAACAGCTGCCAACAATTTAAGTTTGACAGGATGAAGGAATCACAGTGAGTGAAAAATCACCACTTTTCCAAAACACTAAATTATTTTATTCTTTTAGACAAATACTAAATTCAACTAGGAGCCAAACATACGTAAAAAAATATTCCAAGAGCTAAATCAAGTCTCTTTGCTCCCATAGAAACATAATTAAATGATCATTTGTTAGGTACTTTTAGAAAGCAAAATAGTTATTAAAAAAAATTTTATTAAAAAATAAAAAGTTTAAAAAAATAAAAATAAAAATTAAAATTAAAAATAAAATAAAATAAAAATAAAAAGTTTAAGATCATGTTATTAAAATACTGTAGATAATTATTATTAAAAGAAATTTATTCTAAATATCTCCAATCAAAACTAGGGTGATGGCCGGGCATGGTGGCTCGTGCCTGTAATCCCAACACTCGGGAGGCTGAGGCAGGAGGATTGGTGCGAGTTCGAGACCAGCCTAGGCTACGAAAGTGAGCTCCAGGCCAGCCTCAACTGCATAGCGAGACCCTGTCTCAAAAAAGACCAAAAAAAAAAAAACCAAACAAAAACAAAAACAAAAAACAAAACAAAACTGGGGTGATGGGCTTGGGAGATAGTTCCATGGTCGAAGCACCTGCCTGGCAAATCCGCAGAACTGCCGTCGTCAATCCCCAGTACTGCATGTCATGCTGGCCACTGAAACTGTATGTCATTGCACATGCCAGTAATCCAAGCTCTAGGAAGGCTGAGACAGGAGGATCACTAGGAGTCCAAGCTGTATAACAAAACCCTGTACAAAATAATCGTACAATTAATTAATTAAAAATACTAAGGTGGTTTAACCCAATATAGATAATACTAATTATGTTACAGTAAGAATGAAAATTCAGTGTCATGTCATTTTGTCTTGATATGTTAATCCATTAATTTATCTAATCCCTTTCATCCACAGTTATCCTTTGAGTGTTGGACTCATTTCACGCATTTCTTATAGGATCATTGAACTCATCAAGGAAACAACACCAAGTGTCAACCCAGTACCTAGATGCCAGTGCCTGTTTTTGCATTTCTTAAGTTTGATATTTTAAGAAGGCCAATTGACTGAGAAAGAAAAAAAAAGGAATATAATGGTGAGGATATCTCTAAAAGTCCAAGTCATATAGAATGCTTTACCGTTTTTAATCTTTAAATTATTTATTTGTTACAGGGCTTTGCTACGCAACTCAGACCCTTAGTTATTCTTTTTGTTTTAGTCTCCCCAGTGCAGGGATTAGAGGCATGTGCCACCATGTCCAGTTTTCTTGGCTGGTACAACCTCCTTAGGATTCTGAGGTCTGCATGGCATGTGATACCAGGGATCAAACCTAGGTCCCTTTGCTTACAAGGTAGGCACTTAGAATGCCAAGTTATCTCCCTAGCCCTAGAATATTTTAGAGTAATGTTTTTGCTTCTGTTTTCAGAGAAATAAGCAACAAGGGTATAGGAAGAAGAGGTTTGCCAATTAGGGGAATATTAGGAAGTCAGATTTCAAGTTAACTTTTAGATGCTTGTTTATCAAACTGAAATTCTAAGTGAGTAGTTAAAGAAATAAGCCTGACATTCAGATTATATTTTAATTTATGGTATTTGCTTAAGTTTATTTGAGAGCACCTGAAAGAGAGATGAAAGTATTCAAAAGATGAAGCACTAGGATACACCCTCACTAGAGGAGGACAGAATAAGAAAGAATTGGAAAAGGCACTCTAGAATGGCCAGGAGGAAAACCTCAGGTTACACGTGTCCTTCATATGAGTGAAGTGTTTGAGAAATAGTAATGGCTTATTGACTCCACACATAATGGAGATTATGTATGAGTTCATGAAAATATTTTTGCTTCAACCAAAAGATTGTTTGTCATGAAATCAAGAAAAAATGAAATTAAGCATGTATAAGCAGTGCATATAAATCTTTTGAATTATCTTATAAAAGAAATTAGACAAAAACATTAAATTAGTACTACTGAGCTGGGGCTGGAGAGATAGCTCAGTAGAATAAATGTTTGCCTAGCAAGCGCAAGGACCTGAGTTCAATCCCCAGTTCCGAGAACAAAAAAAGAAAGAAAAAAAAAAAAGAACTACTTAGCTAGTAGTATTGCGTGTTCAGATATGATGCAGTGTCCTCTTAGAGTGACAGAAACAAAAACTATGAAAATAAGTGAATCCAGGGGAAATAGCTATGCTGGGTGAAGAAGAGACAATTATATGCAGTGAGAGATGTGCTTGTTCGAACCAGAACCACGAATAGTTCAACTGTAGGAAAAACAGAAAAAGTCAAGTACCTCAAGATTTATTTGGATATAGAAAATATCAGGAATTATGAAAGAGGTAGACTTGGGGAGCAAAGATTGTCAAGTTATAAGTCAGAAGAAACTGGAGGAGTCATGGATCCACCCTTACAGCAAGGGAAAATAGTATATGACATATCAGTGGGATTTACTCTTGATGATGAAGTTTCCAGAGAGGCACTCTCAGTAAAATTGCTGGAAGACAGCAAGAAGAAACAAAGAAGACAATGATTTTACTTCCAGGTCCAGTGTTAAGAAGGTAGAATTTGAGAAATTCAAAGGAAGAGCAGTGTACCTGATGGAGTTTGTGCTTTAAGTTAGAGCAAGAACATTCAGGAACCATAGTGTTATAGACTGACATAACTAACTCCATTTTAGATCACCTCCACCATGTTACTGTTCTGTATATGCCGAACTAAGTTAAGTTTTGGTTTCCATGGTCGTTGTTTCCATGAGGTTCTGGTTCTCCTTTGTGATGTCAATCATACAAACATAAATTCCACTTTCCACGGTCACTGTGTCCATGAGTTTCTGTCTCCTCATTGTAATGCCAATCACACGTCGACCCCCTTGAGTTTAGTGCAGCCCCATGGCCTGTGTTGTCCAATCAAGTTATAAGTTATCACACTCCCTTGTTAATTCCACTAATCAAGGAAAAGGTCAATTATATAATGACTGCTGTTGGCTTCTGTAGTACTGCTTGCTTCTGTATAACATGTATCCTTCAATCAGATTAGAGATCCTCATGTTCTGTAAACCTACCAATCAAAAAGATTTTTTACCCTACTAATGACTGCAATTGACTTCTGTATCACCACTTGCTTCTATATAATCCCTACATACCACCCCCTTGGCGCGCCTCTCTATGCACTTGCAGTGAGACCGCTGCTGGGTACCAGCTAAAATAAAGCGATCTTTTTCTTTTTGGGCGTCTGCCTCTGTTGTCTCATTCTTAGAGTACAACACATAGGATAGTAACAGGAACAGTGTGGACAGGCCTTTGAACTTATGGAGGAATATAGTGGTGTAATACTAGATCGTGTATAAATGTATATATATTATATATATACGTATATATGTAAATTATGGTTAAAGTTTAAAGATCTCCTTAGTTGATAATTTTACTTGTAAGGTTCTAAGCTATTTCTAGGAGGATGACAGTTTTTCAGAAAAAAAACAAGGATACTTCAAATTAAGGTGTTATGAAGAACCAGGAAATGATCGGAAAACAGGAACAAGACCTTATTTGTGACCTTTTCCTCACACCCTGTTGCTCTTGAGGTGAGCATTTTATGTTGCTTTATGGGAAAAAATGTAAGATTGTCACTGATATTAAATTAATTTTTAGAAGACAAAGCATTTAATGGGCCCTCCAAATACCTCAGTGGATTAAAGTGCCTGCAAGCAGACACCAGATCCAAGAGTTCTATCCCAGGCCTGCTTGCCAGCCCTGCCCCCACAGCGTGTGCTGAAATGGCAATTGAGACTGGGGGTGTGGTGGTGCACTCCTATAATCCCAGCTCTTGGGAGGCTGTAAACAGACAGATCGCTAGGAGATTGGATCTAGTAATGAGACCCTGAACACCCTGTAGACTTTTCTCTAAAATTAAACAAACAAAAAAAAAAGACAAAGACAAAGCATTTAATACATACTATCATGCATACTCCATCAGGTAATAATATATGATATTGGAATTATTGGAAATGATTTGAAGAACTTGACTTTAGGGAGACTTTTGGTTATTCAAATGTGTATTCATAGATAGATTAGCATATTTGAAGAAAGTGAATGGGTTTACTTTCTCAAAATAAGGATAACATTGGCATGTATATTCATATATTTGTTGATATCTTCATGTCAAGATGAACATAAGCCTTAGAATAACTAGAAGGCATATCTAGTAAAAGAATATCTTTTTTTTTTCTTCTTTAAGGCTGGACTGGGGTTCAAATTCATGACTTTGCACTTGCGAAGCAGGCACTTGTGCCACAGAGCTATCTCCCTGGCCCCTAAAAGAATATCTTTTAAAAGCCAAGTAATTGATTACCAAATTTTCTTATTCCTCTGATTATACTGACTTTGTGGGAGTTTCGTTCCATAGAGAATTATAGACATTATAGTTTCCCCTTTCTAAATAATTTTGATCCAATCATGGAATTTCTCAAGCATGGGAAGCTAAAAATAGTCCATTTATTAATATAGAAAGCCTCTGAGATGGATTTAAATTCTCTGAATGACATACATGTTAAAAATCGATTTTCCCCCTTACCCTTCCTCCCCCTTTCTAGCTCTGCCTCTATTTTGATTTTCCCATTCCTTTGGTACTAAGAAATTAGAGCATGATAAATAGTAACTCAAATAAATTTTGAGTAGAAATGATTCTATTGCCCTATTTTCTTGAAAAGATAACCTTTCTAAATGTATGATGAACTTTTCAAATCTTTATTTGATATTCTTCGTACTTCTAGCCAGGGTTTCCTCCTTTTGGAATTCTTAGAAATTAAAGACTTAGGACTTAAGCAAAGCTTAAAATGTTTAACATCCGAAAACTGGTAAGTACATGCCTTTTATGAGTATTTTAAAGCCAAACATAAGATAAACTATACAACCACGATTTATAATGATGATTATTGGCATGAAAATATAGGGTGATTTCTTATCATTGTCCTTTGCGTAGTCTTTGGGATTACATCAAGAACTTTCACACACACTGTAGATTCCCACAGAGATCTGATGTTCTTATTATTCTGGTATTTAATTGACAAAGCTAGTAATCCAAGAATTTAAGTGATTTGCACAGAGATATGACCATTGTAAGTAGAGTTAGATTCAACTATGTTTTAAGTATCTATTAATATATTTACAGTGTATTTTTCATAAATGCCATATATTTGCCACAAGTAATGATTTGAAAAAGGTATAATGTTTCCTTATCTAAAGCTGTCTTCAGCTCTAATTGTTTTTTCCAAATTCCTAACATATCTCCAGGAAACAAAATATAAATTCTTTCTGAAATACATTTTCTCCTTTTTTTTTTAAATTAAAATTTGCTTTTTTGCCACGTTAGCCTTTTTAATTCCACACGTTAGTCCTACCTGTTCTTCTAAGGTCCTGTATCTTTCACATCCCTCAGATCTTTTCTTGAAATTCTCCAGTCAATTATTATTTATATCATATGGCATCAGATATCTCAATTTTAATAATCACATATTTTTTCTGATAAAAACCTAGAATGACCTAGATAACTATTCATTCATTTTTTTTTTCAAAACCAGGGATCAAACTCAAGACCTTGCATTTGCCAAGCAGACACTTGTGCCCCTGAGCTATTTCCTCGAATCTATTCACTTACAATTTGATGCCTTCATTTTTATCTTTTGTAATTCCTTTATTTGGAGCTGGCGCAAAAAGAAAAAGGTGTTTATATGTAGCATGCGTGTAAATATTTAAAAGATATATGAGACCATCAAGTAAATCAAGTATGATTTATATTTCTGCTTTGATATAAGTAAAATTGAAAAATATGTGCAAAACTATTCTTTTCATAAAAATTATGCTTTAAATGAGCAAAATATTAAAGATGACTTAGTAAAATCATTTTGAATGTGTCTCAGTATACTCATAAAGGATCAAGAAGTTGTAGTCATAGTCATTATATATTGATTTAATAAAACTTTCTTGCCTTCATTTTAGCAAAATTACTAATTATTTACTGTATCATCAAATATTTTGCATAATTCATATTGAATAGAAAGAAATATTCTAAATCTGTGCATTTCTAGAAAGTGGTAATTAGTAGTACATAGCCATACATATTCAATTAACCCAAGTTAATTAATATTAAAAGTTTCTCTAAAATAACAACCAAATTTAATATTTTTAGTCTTATGTGGTGAGCAGCTGCTATATCAGACAATGCAGGTATGAAATGTTTCCATCATAGAAGAAAATTTCACTGGAAGAAAGTATTGACCTAAATGGCTAAGAAACTAAAATATGTTTGGAGTTCATATAATTTGAAAATGCACTTATCAAAAATGAAATTAAATAGAAAATCTATAATTACTTTGAGTCAAGTTTCTCTTCTTCCATTTTAGGGAAGGGTCCACAGGGTTTTGAGGATCTCCTTACTAGATCAGACTTATAGTGATCCACTTGTTTTCAGACTCCCAAGAGCTGGGATTACAGGTGTGCACCACCACAGCCAGTCTCAATTGCCATCTCAGCGGGCTCTGGGGGTGGGGACAGAAAGCAGGCTTGGGGATCAAACCCCTGGCGTTTGTGTCTACTTGCAGGCACCTTAATGTGCTGAGCTATTTGGCATGTCCTTCAATTAAGATTTCTTTTAAAATAGGAGAGTATCTATTAAGAATCAGAAGTTGAAATCCAATTTTGAAGAAATGAGTGTAATATAAAAACTGTGATTCAAAATAATTTAAACTTTCGGGCCAGCGAGATGGCTCAGTAGTCTAAAGAGCCTGCTTAGGCAAGCTTAGGGAAGCACAGGCACAACAGCTTAATCCCTGTTACCACATGCTGTGCCAGCCCCAACCCCAGGGCGGGCAGAGCAGGCCATAAAATAAACAAACAACAAACAAATAAACAAAAGAACTAAAACAATTTAGGGCTGAATTTTACATTTAATTTTAAATTTAAAAAATCTATCATATATACAATAAGATTTTTATAATTCTAGCATGAGTCTATGTGCTTGTGATTAAGTCTGCACAGATATAATTTGAAGAGTAATGTAAATTATAAATATTGTAAAATATATCTTTTTCCGTGTCCAGCTTTGGAGAATCTCACTCTAAATCATATGTAATGATAGCACTGCAAAAGAACAGGCTACTTTGAAATGTAACTGGGAAGTTGTTTCACTGAGACTTTCTTGCATTCATTTTGAGGGAAAGAATTTAGTAAGTTAATTAATTTGTCTTTTCTCTAACCTAAATGGTTCTGCCACTTAAATCCTTCCCAAGGTCCAAAGCAGTGTTCATCTTTCACTCTGGCAGTGATCCAAATCTTAAATCATCATGACATTTGGACACAGTACTCTTTTATTTTAATGACAGCATCTGAGTGAAAGTTTTCTCTAGGGCTTGAACAGTGTTTGATGAGAGCAGATGTTTAGTTTTGTGCTAACACTGGGTATAAGATGATGGCTAATACAGCCAGGTGTGATATCACAATTTCATTTCTGTGTACTGCTGACATGGCACAACTGACTAATAGTAACATCAGGCCAACTACAGGATCCAGTTGTTTGGTCTAAAGGACACTGCTATTCTTTTAATGCAGTCATGCTGTACTGTTGTGTACACTTACATTTTATGAATCTTAAGTTCTCTCTCATTTAGAACTTTTACTTGTAAATCTTATAAAACTTCCAATTTTATGAAATCAGATATAAAGCTCAACTTCCCTATATAGCCATTTTATATTAATCCTTAACAGAAATGATCATATTGTTTAATTCTTTCCACCATTTGCATTTTTCTTTTTCCATTATTTTTATTTTAAAAGATAGTCAAAATTAGAATTTAAGGAGAAAAAATTACAAATGGTACAGAATTTCTCTTAAAGCAATATGAATTTCATATTTGTTTCAAAACATGGTATTATCTGCCAACTAGTTATTCATATTTCCAGATATACTCATATAAAATTGGCAGAAGAAATAAAAAAGAAATATATAAGAAATTAAGAAGAGAAAAGCTATAAATAATTGAAAATGGGAGACAAAACTAAGTATTATCTACTCCTTTCCTTGGACCAACAGAAAAACACAGTACAGTTATTGCAACCATCCTGCCTATGTACATAGATAAAACTATATCTCCCACTCCCTCTCCTGTCTTCAAGAACACTTTTCTTTTAAATAAGCTGACTTCTTTTTCCCAGTATCTATTGTACCCTTCAGATTCCATTTTTATCTTTTCGGTTCTTACACTAAGGAGACAAAATGATGCTTGCACATGAGGGTCTGATTTATTTCACTTAAGAGTATGCTCTCCAGTTGTATGAATTTATCAAGAAAAGACTCAAATTTATCCTGTTTTGTAGCTGAACAATACTCATTGTGTAAAATACCACATGCTCTTTATCCATTCTTCAGTTGATGGGCATTTGGTATGTCTCCAGGATTTAGCTATGATAAATTGTGCTGGTATAAACATGGGCCAACTTACGTTAGTGTGGTGTGAGGCTTTCAGCTCTTCTGGAAAAATACCCAGAAAGGAATATATGGCTTGAATGGGATCTTCAATCCTCCCTATTGGTACAGGAATTTCTATATTAAAAAGTGATAATACCAGTCTACGCTCTTACCAACAGTGCAAAAGGATTCCTTTTCCCCCACAGTACCTCCAGCATTTGTTATTGGCTGACTTCTTGATGATAGCCATTCTTTTGGGGGATGGGATAGAATCTCTGTTTGTTTAAATATGCATTTCTCAAGTGAACACTGCTTAGGAAATACTTCAAAGAATCAAAAACTGGGGTTTTATCTTTTTGAAAAGTTTTTGCACTTCAAAACAAATCTTCAACAGAGTGAAAAGAAAACCTACAAACTGGGAAAAATATTTAGCTGACTATCCAACTGACAAAGGCCTTACATCTAGAACAGAAGGATATAAAAAAATTTCAGACCTCCCACAATTCAAAGACCTAATCCAAAAATGGCATCTGAGATAAATATGTACTTCTCAAAGAAAGAAATACAAATGATGAGTAAACATATGAAAAAAATATTGTTTTCCTTAACTATTTATATCTCTGCATAAACTTTCACTTACAAACAGGAATCTTATGTCTAGGGACTTTTCAAACATCAGGGTTTCTAGAATGCCCATCTCATTCAGAAGACTGCATTTGTTTTTCCTTTTCACAGTTGAACCATCCATGAAGTAAACGTTTTAATGAAAGATAAAAACATGGAAAAAACGACCCATCCCTGGAAGTTATTGTACCTTCTGATTATGCTAACACTTTCCATTATCTACCTATGAGGGACAAAATAATGACATCTTGTTAATTCTTCATTCATATATATGTTTATGGTCTCTCTAATATTCCAAACCACTTCTATTTGCTTTCTCTGACACCCTGAAGACAGTAATGAAGAGATAAAACAAAGTCATAGAAACTGAGCCACAAAGTCATCTTAGTCACATTCTGTGCTCCTGTGTTTCTTTGAAAAAAATCTTCCTGCCTGAAGAAAATGACTGGAAAGGTGAGAGGTGAGGGATTATAGCACTTTATAACTCTTTGCTCTGACAAGGCAAATTGAGGCTCCTGTTAAAGGTTAGAACAAGCTTCCAATTTTACTCTGGTATCTGACTTGCACCCCAGTCTGCCACTCCTCCTAAACTCATACTGATAAAGCTATGATATTAGTAGAAAATAAAACCAAGCTGTGTTTCTAAAAATATAAACCCTATCATATTAAAAACTAGTACCAATATTTAAGCTCTTACCAAAATCCTAACATTAATGATGTCTTGTGCTTCGCTCTTAATGCACTGGTTTTACATCTCAGTTGATATGTTATTGTCTTTATAACTGTATATGATGATATATACCCAGAGCTACATATTTTAACTATACTTTATTCTCAAGAATTATGCACGATTTTCTTGTATAGGGTTGTCAAGTAAATTAGAAGGGGTTTAGTTAATTTTAACTTCAAATATGCAATGGGTATTTCTATGGTAAAAGGCATCTCAAATATTACATGGGACATAATTGTATTAAAATATTGATTGTATATCTATCCTAAATATTTTGTATACATAGATTATATATATGTATATATATATATATATATATATATATATATATATATATATATAGTCCACTACAAAAGAGTCCCTCATTTATATTCCCCTTTTCTGTTTTGTTTTGTTGGAAATGGGTGTTCCATTGTCATTCAAATATTATATGTGTGTGAATTCAGCAAAATAACTCAGTATAGTCCAACAGTGGATAATAGTAGTGCGTTATCAGCAGAACTGGCAATATCAGAATTTGTTGGCTTACACCTTTCATAGCTCTGCATATTAATATGGCTTTACTTTTTATACCTTGTCGTTACACCTTTCTGCTGGATGGTTAAGACTAAGATAAAGCAAGAACTATATAACAAAATATATAACCTTTGTATCTGACAAGATCAGTCAAATCCCCTCAGGTTTTACTCTAAAACCATGTATAGCAGTTTGTACATAATTTGTCAGTGTCAGCCAATAGTGTTTAGATAAGATATCATGTTTACAATATGCAATATGTCAACTTTCAAAGAAAAGAAAGGGGAAAAGAAAAAAAAAGTAATGTGGATTTAGAAAGGTTAATGTTTAATTGTTTGATCAATTTTATATACCTATATGTATTAATCTAAACTGATCTGATGAAAATATGTAATATAACCATTGTTAAATTTAAACAATAAAAAATTGAAACAAAAAAGATATCATGTTTACATCTTGTCCTCTGAATAGCTACTATGAAGACAACAATATGCAATGTATTAATTATTGGAACTGTCCTACTATGCTGTTTTGAAAATGTCTCATCAGTATTTCTTTCTCACTAAAATTATTGAAAATAAAAGTAAAAAGTAAAAGAGAAAAATAAACAGAGGGAAAATTAACATACCTCCCCAAAATAAAATATTCATTGTAAACTGAACATTCTGCAGTTTAGTTTACTAAAGCTAGCAATGTTACTTGTGCTTCTACACTATCTTTTTCCTTTTATTCTTTTCATACATGATTAGTTTTATTACTACGTGTTTTCTAGTTTTATAAGAGAAGTTGGAGCAAGTTCTTTTTCTCTCCTCTTCAGAGATACAAAATGAGAAGTGTAGAGATGAGGTTGTAAGCTCAGTGGAGAACTGTTTCTATTATCTTTCATTCTCAATATCACAAAAATGCATAAATAAATAAGTAAAATCAACTCATATTCACATATATGGACTATGAGAAGACCTTTAAGACTTTCTAAGCTTGACGTGATAACACACATCTCTAGTCCCAGGACTCTTAGAAGTGGAAGCAGGAGGATCTTAAGTTCAAATACATGCTGGTCACATTAGAGACTTACTGTCTCAAAATTAAATAAAAATGATCAGAGGTTGTACTGCAGTGCAGAGGCTCTCCGTTAAAATCTCCACAGAGGGGAAAGAGACTTTTTGATGTTTTTGGCACAGTAAAATGATAAAAGTTTGAGGTGGTGGATATATTAATTATCCTTGGATGCTCATTGTGCAATATATGTTACGAAATATATTAAAAATCTACATATATATATATATATATATATATATACATATATATATGTATGTATATACTGTATGACAATTAAAAATGAAATAAAAATTTAAAAGTAAATGCCCAGGAACCACCTATGTCTGGGATAAAATCTAGGCTTTTGTAGTTTTAATAGCACCAGCTATGCTTCCTCTCTTTTCCTCCAGTTACTTCGTTGTTTAATCTACAAGTCTTTGATTTCCATTCAAGTGTGTTATGCCCTTCCATTTTTATTTCTTCTTTAGAGTTCTTACACTAGGAGACTATATGATATTTACACATGTAGGTCTGATTTATTTCACTTATGAGTATATGTTAAATATACATCCATTTATATATGAAATATTTTAGTTTATCATTCTTTACAGCTGAGTAATATTCCATTGTGTAAAAATGCCACATCTTTTTCAACCATTGTTGACATGATGGGCATTAGGGTTGTTTCCAAGATTTGGCTATTGCAAATTGGGCTGCTATAAACATAGGTGCACAGATATCGCTAGAAAAACCATGCACTTACATACACAGGATGAATCAAATATTGTTCCTAAGAGCCTTCAAAAGGTTTTTCACATTGATGGTAGCAATGTGCAACACTAAAACTATGCTTGGAATGCCTTTCATTCTGGTCTTTTTGATGTATTCTGCTTCTAATGTTAAACTCAGTTACTGCTATACTCGCTCTCAAGTAAATGGTTGGTTAACAAAAAACCCAAAACAGCTTATTAATTGAGAGTAACAGACTAGGTAAAATGCCATAGGTTTAACAGGCTACAATTTTGTACATCATTGTATTTCTAAATGTCTGTATAAACATGTATAACTGCTTTTATCACATTCTATAAAAATTATTAGACTATCAATGATTGCTATTTAAGCTAAGTCTAAAATGTTTGATTTTCAGAAATACAGTGATTTTAAGCTCAATTACCTATGTTATAGAGTAATAGTATCACAAAGCTTCTCTGCTGGAGGGTTGAGAATGTAAGTTGACAGACCAAAAATTGGAGAAAAAGAAGGGCTATGAGGATAGCCATCATTGTGGCCCTAGCCCCTCAAGGTCAGTGAGGACTCAGGACATAAGAGAACCTGTACTGTAACATCCTATAACTCAGTGGTGTCCCAAATTTTCTGATCAAGGAGATTATGGGACATCAGAGAAAAGGGATAAGTGAACTATAGTGTGTCTAAGGAGAGTCACCTAGAGAAAAAATTTTCTCTCAGATTTTCACAGAAAGCAAGCTGGTCAGGCAATGATTGTGACTCATCCCAATGGCTGACACTTACAATAGATCTACAAAGCACTGTACATAGTTCCAAAGTTAATCCTGAGGGGATTTGACCTTGGAAGATACAATAGATGAATATTTTGTTATACAGGTCTTGCTTTAACTTGCCCTTGATCATCCAGTGCAAAAGCTTAATTATGAGGCACAAAATGCAGAACTAAATTAGTATGATGTGCTGGAAGAGACTTAGATCAACAGCCTCTAACATTGCCAGTTTTACCAGTAACCCAATGCAATTATGAAATATTGGACTATGAATACAACTACTTCCTCTCAGTTGAAAGAGAATTTTTTCTTTCCTTACCAATATCGATTAGAAAATTTATCATGTCTACACCTTGTGTTCTGTATAACTACTATGAGGATAACAATATGCAATATGTCAATTATTGCAAATGTACTACTAATGTGTTTTGAAACTATCATATTTTTATTTCTTATTAAAGGTAATAAAAAATAAAGAAAATCTCCCCAAGTAGCTCCAAACTTTATAGTAATAAGAAACTATTATTTTTAATAATTGATGACACAACTTAAAGGGGTCTCTTGCCTTCCTAGGACGTGAAGGAAATAGAACAGAAGATACTTTAGCCAGAGAAGACTAGGGATTAGAATTTCTGAATACTTCACTATAGGAGTTAGCTCCCATTAATACCAAGCAACCTATAGAGATGTCTTCTTAAAACATAAATTGTTCCTAGTTTGTCCAAAAGAAAGGCAACACTTTTTAAAGTAATGTTATTAAAATTTTGAATGTAATAGATATTGATGAGAAATTAATTTAAAAACTCTTCAAACACTCCAGAAAATTTGCTTTCATGGATCACTACAGAAATCAACACAGAAAATTTACTTGTCCTCCTTCTTTTTTATATGGCTCACTGAGTACTAATGTGTCTAAAGTTTTAAAGTTCATTATAATGAAGCTATATTAGTTATACTATTCCAATATATCTAAGTATGAAGATTTTACTTTAGTGAATGATTTAGTTACCCTTAAAGACAATCTTATTGCAAAGTTATAATTAAAATGTATTGTAGAGCACAATTCTCAAAATATGGTCAGAGTATTAGCAGTTCTCAAAATATGGTCAGAGTACTAGCAGTTAGACACTATCTGACATCTCACCAGAAATGGGGGACCACCTCAGATCCAGAAAATCAGTCTGAGAAGGATTAACCTAGGCTGCCTTAGAGGTCATGAATCCAAGACCTTGTACCAAGTATCCAAAGAACTACCAGTTAGCCAAACAACACATACTTAAGTACTTTGTGATGGAGCAGTTGAATTGTATTTTTAAGTGATCCATGAGCTGTCACTATTTTCATTTATTCAATCCAGTAATATCTATAAAAATCAAATTTATTTTTATTGGATTCATCTTAAGGTATACAGAGCTTATCATGTACCTTTTAAAAAAGTTTTCTATGCATATTCAGATATAAACAAATAAAGTAAGTCATATAGAGGCACCTAAGAAGTAATACCACACAGTTCATTTATTTCATCACTGAAGCTATTAAACTGCTTATAGCTTGAGAGTAAACTTTACTGATGACCAGTTTGTCACTTGTATGTGTTTTATATGAAGTCTTTTTTCATGATCTTATTATCAAATATTGTGGACTTACTCCTATGTCCTTGATTAATCAAATCCCTGGTCTTGATGTACAGAAAAAGTTGATGAACTTTTGGCATTTATACGTTAGAACAAACTTTTGAAGGGTTATTTTTCTATGTGGCATGGAAATGCTTAAATTTTGCACATCATTTGTTTAAAAATGTCCTCTGTTTATTAACTTACACTAACATTTATTTATTTACTATTTTTGTATTTTAGGGAATAGTCTACAGGGTGTTAAGGGCTTTGCTATTAGATCACACTCAGATTCATAGTTTTCTGCCTGTTTACAGCCTCCCAAGGGCTGAGATTACAGGCACACAATACACTATTCAGTGTGCCCAAGGGGCGGGCCAGCTCAGCAGGCTGGGTGACCGAAGCCTCAGCCACTGCACCTGCTTGCAAGTGCTTTAATCCACTGAGCTATTTGGCAGGACTTACACTAATATTTTTTAAGAAAATATTTTTTTTATCAAATTTTCTAACCTAAGGCTATAGATTAGAAAATCTCATGAGAACCAACTGCCACTTCTAAGTGCTCAATTAGTTAAGGCAACTGAGAAATATGATATATTATTATCATATTAATCTAAAAGGAAATTAATCAACAATTAACTGGGGAAATAGATTTAAATGATAATTCACAATAGAAGAAATTTGAGCACATGTAGAAATATTGGTAATTAAATGCCAATTAAAACAAGAGTGGAGCACTTTCTCAAGTAACAAATTGAAACTTTAGTAATTAACTAATCATTGCATTCCTAATTGCTGAGTGTGCTGGTTAATAAGCACTGCCTTGCATTGTTGGGAAAACCAATTATTAAAATTTTCTGGCGGATTGATTTTTTTTCACAAGTCATCAAAATCTTTAAAATAAGTAAATCTTTTGCCTGATTAAGTCCATTAATATAATTTATGCTAATATATAATCAAGATTTACAAAAATATGTCATTGAGTATAATTAGCAAAAGCCAACTTTATCATCTATAACAAGAAAAACATTGGTAATTGTCAAATTAAAATTCAGGCTTATGGATACCACCTAAATAGAGACATTAAATTAGATTTTGTAAAATTATTTGACATTATATTAAAGTATTTTTGTAGCAATTTATAAAAAATGAAATGAAATTTGGAAAAATGATATGTTCAAAACTGTATATATTAAGTGAACATTAAAATATATACACTCCAAATGTAGATTACAAAGTTATTATTCCATTGTTTTGAGTTTTAGTAATGAACATAACATTCTAAAGTGATAATTAAGTATATTTTTGTATACACAAAATAGGAAGCAGATTTACATGTAAGTGTAAGCATTGTTATGTTTATATAAGAGAGAGATGGTAGAGAGGAAAACAAGAGTTAAGAAAAGAATAAGAACTTTGGTCATCAAACAAGGTTTATTACTCTAGAATATTCTACCCACCCAAGTCTTTTAAAAATCTTTCAATTTTACTATCTTCTTCCCCTCTTTTAATTTGAAGTGATGCATGAAGTTTTGAAAGCATATTATATAGTATGATTAGGTTTATATTAAAAAATAAAACATATGAACTTACTTGAATAGTGAAAAGTGAAAGTCAAAAGTTTAATCACTTGGAAAACATACAGTGAATCTTATTTCATGTAACACTAGTCATGTAAACCTTACAATTTACACTTTTACACAATTACATTTGGTTTCAACTGACATTATTGCAAATTACTTAATATAAAAAATGATTCTCCCTTTGAGATGCTCCATGTTTCCTCTCCTATCCCTTCCAGGGATGTGGCTTCCTCCCCTAGGTATACAAGGTGTTCTTTGACCTTGGACAGAGTTATGGAAGTAGATCCATGGAAGAGTAAGCCTGACTCCCCAGGGCCATGTTGCCACATACCTGTTTATTTATTATGCTGTTGATCTCAGAGTCTCACCAGATTGTCTGGTTTCCTTTACAAGGCCCTCTTCCCTGGGAATGTGCCCACCAAGGCCCTAAACTCATCTTGATTCTCCTCTACTCCCTGCCTGTTTCCTGTGAGGCTGTACATAGTCCTTTCATTTTCTTGTGGCCTATGAAACTGGTTTATAATAAATTTTTTCAAGAGAATATTATAAAAAAAGTGGAATCTTTCTTCAAAATAAAAATTCTACCCCAGCCCTGGGAAAGTTGAGGTCCAAGTGGATTACTCAAGGCCAGCCTGGGCTACATGGTCAATTCAAGGCCAGTCTGAATTATATACTGAGACTCTATACAAAAAAAAAAATTAAGAATCATTTTGTTGACCATAATCAGAAAGTCACCTGTGAAAATATCAGCACAAAAAAATAAGTTTACCGCTGGTAAGATTGCTCAGCAGACTAAGCGCCTTCTTAGGCAAGCCTAGGGATCTTGTTGGATCCCTGGCACCACATGATGCACTGGCACCACTCCTTGGTTGCTCTGATCCAGCAACCCAGCCTGGATGTGGTGGTGCATGCTTGCAATCCCAGCATCAGAGTGACTGAAAAGAGGAGGATCACTATGAGTCCAAGCTGCATAGTGAGACCCTGCACACACACACACACACACGCAAAGCAAAATGGGTTTCTCCAACTGTTAAATAATCAGACCTGCCTGCACAATTGTTTGAAATACAAGTAAGCTCATTTGTGTAAGCCATTGCTACTGTCATTCACTGGACATCTTTATTGAGCCTAAGTTTCACTAAGATTAGTCCATTTTGAGTTATGGTCACCTCTTTCTATTGTGCTGATGATAGGAAACAGTCGTGACGACTATGTGGAAATTGCATTCAATTGTTTAGCCTGGGGAAATCTATTTTTTCTAGTCCACCATAGCTTAACTTGGTCTTCTTAACAGCAGTTATCGCTATCAATTTTACCCTTTCATAACATACCTGAAACTCCTTTGGAAAAAGATCAGATGGAGCCTGTCTGAACAGAGTAACAGTTGAATGGCATTTTATAATTTGCTGATATAGCTTTTCTTTCATCTTATGAGATAAATCTAAAGAGTACTAGATACAATCATCTAAAGTTCAACAGAATGTTTTTCAAAAGGCTTTATATACACCAAGCACTACACTGACTGATAGAAGTGGAAACAGATAGTTAAAATTATGGTATGTGCAAAAGAATACTCTGTGTAAAATATGAATTTGCTATTATGATTTGGCAATGGAATTATCTGCTTATAAAATACATATTAACCTATAAAATACTAAATGAATTACTTCAAACTTTAATTGCAATGAGAATATGGCTATAGTTTGTATCCTTTGAATTATACTTAACATTTTTATTAATTTCATATTATTGCAGGATTTTTCCTCATTAAATCAGTCTTCATGGTGTCAGTCTAAAAACCAATAGACACATATGAAATAAGGAATGCCCATTCAGCGTGATAGCAAAATGATTTAGATAATATATGTTATATTGATATAGGTATAGAAATGACATTTGTTAAATATACTCATTTAGTGAGGAAATACTTATTAGATTATTCTTGTTATACCTAAATATGGAGTTTGCCAATTTTTATACTAAAATTTACCTTTATTGTGAACTATTGTTGTGATTATCTTAATATTGTGTGATTATTTTATTTCTTTTTTCTGGTTTTTAAGGGAAGAGAAAAGGAATGAAGGTACCAGATTATAAAATCCTATGAAACACATACAGTTTAGCTTTCGCTTGTCTCTTCCAGGTACAAACTTGTAAATGTAAACAGATAATTTATCACTTTATTTTTCAATAATGTGACTGAAGAAGAAAAGTTGAGGTTACTGAGCATAATTTATTAAACATATTTATTCAGTTGATTAGCAGCAAAGTTAGAATTTAGTCTTATTTGGTTTGCAACCTCCTGATAATAAACACAAATTAACAAGCAACTCATAGCCTGTACTATTTTGTCCCCAAGGAGATATTTTAATGCTGCTTTTATACAATAGTTACAGAAACTCACAGCTATTAGGCAGTCTATGCATCTCTGGGGACATATGCTTACTAGAAAATGTGGGAATATTGCTCACTTTATATGCAATCAATAAAATTCTCTTACTTTTCACCAGTTCTTATTTTGTGAAAAGAAGCTACAAGAAGGAAAAGATAACTCTTTATAGAATGGGGTAAATTTTCACTTAAAAGTATGGTTAATATGTCAAAGAAGATTTGAGAAGTAACGTGAGTGTAGGCTCTTATCTATATAGCTATATTCTTTTAAATTGACCCAGAATATGCTTTGGAATGGGAGTGTAAAGATGACATGAAACATGCTCTAATACAATTAAGTGTAGTCAATGATGCAACTGTCTCCACAACTACCATTGTATCTGGAGAAGAACCTTAATGATGGTAAGGATATGAATATGAGAAAATTGGCCTACATTCTGTGTTCAGCTGAAGATAATGGTGCTTTATAACATTAAATTTTTATTTAAAATATTTATGAAACATTTCGTGTTTTAGTACGAAAATTAACCTCTAGCATAGGAATAAAATCATAAAAGTAACCAAAATCCTAATCAACTGAGGATAATTTTTCTATACATATACTTGAATGATGATAGAACGCCACACTTTTTTCACATATCACATCATTTTTATATTGTTAAATATAAATATGGTAATTATTTTGATTCCAAGTAATTACACCAGGTGAAATAATGTGGGTAAGAAAATAAATCCTATACTAAGAACAATTACTTTTACTTGAGACAATAAGCACGAGTTCTTTCATGGTAAAAGGCTGCCCATGAGAGACAGTGTCCTACCATGGATGCGTTGTCCATTTCTTTGCTGACATTCAGAGTTGAGAGAGCTAGATTAGCCTTTGTAAGTAGTGGTGATACATGCAGAAATATGAGTCTGCCCCACTGGGATGTGGGTTGCTCCTACCAGGATATGTTAAGAAACCCCGACCTTGCACTTGCCAGGCAGTCACTTGTGCCATGGAGCTAGCTCCCTAGCCCCACACCTTCAGTTTCTAATGGGTGCTTGGTTTCACCTTTACAAGTGTGGTACTACACTTCAGGACAAACCCACATGCTTCCTTTGTTGTGTTACTCCCAAGTGGATAGAGTTCTGCTCTCTACACTGCCACCTGAGGTCGGAAGAGGAGTTGTGACCTTAGTCAACCATCTGTTATAACACTTTCCAGATACTCAGTCCACACGTACTGCCCCACAGTTAGGGGTCTCAGGCTTTACATAACCCTGCATTTCACTCTACTCTCTGGTCCTGGTTTTCAAGTGTAAGACCTGGATTTAACCCTTTCTTCCTCTCCCAAAGTGGAGATGCGTGTCAGAGCTGGATTACTTAGCATTGAGGGAGAGATAACAAAAACAACACTCTTTCATGTTTATCTTCTTCAGTATATATTTCAGTTTCACCATTATAAAATTAGGTACTGCAGTTCATCAAGTTAGCTCAGGGGACTAAAGCACCTGCTTAGGTAAGCTTAGGCAAGCACATGGTCTGTGGTTCAATCCTTGGCACCACACACTACACTAGCCCTGCCCCTACAGCAGGCTGAGTCATCCAGAGTCCAGGCGTAGTGGTGCGTACTTGTAATAGCAGTGCTGAGGAGACTGAAAGCAGGAGGATCACCATGAGTCCAAGCTCAGTAGAACCTGTAACAATCAAATACATTTTAAAAACAAGTAGGTTCTATAGTTTAACTAATTTCTTTGGTTCTTGTAAAGAGTTTGATGTGTGGATTGGCTGTTCAACTTTGTGTTGGGAATATTTCTCAGTATTATCTTGCTCTGCATCCGAAGACTTATTTTTTGTCCACTTGGTCATACTTTGTCTGTTAATTGCCAAATGTAAATATATTTATATCTAAGGTATTTATCAGTTTATCAATAGGTAAAGCTTTCAGTCATCTGTAACTAGTTTTATAGTTTTGTCGTGGTTTCTTTCTCTTGTTGCTTTTTATTGTCATCTTTTATAATTATCTTATTCTAGTAGTATTCTTTGACTCTCATTATGCTTGGTTTATCTATTAGAGACACTTGCAGTGTGGTTCTCATGAGAGTTACAAAAACACCTGTATTATCAACAGCTAGTTTGGAAGAGAGCAAAGTAAAATAGTTGGAAAGAAAACAAAAGGAACAAAGGAGAGGATATCCTAATAAGAGAATTTTACTCTTTTCACTCCATTCTTTTTCATATTATAAATTTTTAATTTCCATTTAATTCTACATCGTTTATCTCTCAGCATATTAATGTAGTTATTATTTTAATTATTTTTAGCCTTCACACTAAAGGTGTGAAAGGTTTGTGTGCCATGTTTATAATATAAGCAGATCCTGAGTTTTGTACTTCCCAATGTTTTATTCTTAATTTTTTTCAATTTCAAGAATCTTTTTGAAGGTGATTGACTTTCTTTAGGCCTATTTTTAATTTTACAACTGAGAATTCATTTATATTTGTCATTATGTACTTAGTTTCTGGAGTTGCACTTTATTTTGACCGGTGAGGTCATGGTTTCCTGAATATTCCTGATGCTTGTTTGTATGTGACATTATCTCCATGTAGAAGAATTAAGTATTTATTCCAATATTTGTAATCTGGTTTATTAGCATATGTCTTCTAGAAATTCTACCCAGGATAATTTTTCCAGAGCATGTGGTCACTTTCACCACTTCAGCACTAGATGGTATTCTAAGTCCAATTTGCCATGATTTCACTGTTAGAGTTTTGTCATTGTCTAAGCACAAGAGGGCAATTCAAATCTAGATTGGCCCTGAATTTGTTATTAGCATATCATTCAGAATAAGTGGGGTGTGAGACCTAAAAAGTGTAAGTGTCCCCACAAACATCTCACTGATGTGTGTTAGGCCTAGATGCCTTACCCGCAACCACCAGCCTAAGTTCTTAAGAGTGGCACAACACTGGATAAAAACAAAACACCACATTGTTATAAGCTGCTTATTACTGAGATGGTCTTGTGGTTCAGTGTCACTAGTCATGTAGGCCAGAATAGAAGAGAGTTAGATGAGTTGTATATTTCTGCTTGATACTGCTCTTCAGAAACTTTGTCTAGAGTGAGGCCTGGAAATGAGGAACACTGTGATCTGCCGCATGTTAGGTTTGTTAATCTTGGTGCTGAATTGTCAGGCAAATGCCTGTGTTTACTAGCCTGTCTTATGAATGTCCAACAGATGGAATTTGAAACTACACTATTTTACTTGAGGTGTAGGTATTATTGGTGTCAGTACTCCGTTGGCCACCAAGTGTGCTACTGAGCTGAGTTTCATCAAAATTCCACATGTGTAAGGACTTACCCAGTCTCTGTAGCCAACTCAGGACAACACCATGTTTGGGTGTAATGTGAACTGAAATATGAGTCTTCCCGACAGGGAACATATCTCTATCTGTTATGAAGGATGTCTATAGGTTCTGTCTGTAAGTGTGCATTTCAGAATATTTGATATCTCCACTGCCTGAGGAAGGGAACCAGTGGTATAGACAGTCCCCTGGTTAACAAGGCTGATGGACATCCAGTTGTGCTAAAGTATCACTCAAAAGCTTAACTGTGCTTTATGACAAAATTTGATTCTATTCTAGCTGTATGCCGGTCTCCATTGGGTGCTATGGCAAGATGAAGGCTCTGTCTCTAGGCTCTGGTCTGGCTCTAGAGGTTTTCATTTTTTCTTTCTTTCTTATTTATTTATTTATTTATTTATTTATTTGATACAGGATCTAGCTACACAGTTCAGATTTATAGTGGTCCTCCTGTCTCTGCCTCCCCAGCACTGGGATTACAGATGTGTTCCACTATGCCCAGTTTGGGGGCTGGCACAATGTGCCAGAGTTCTTGGGGCCTGCGTAGCACGTGCACTCGGGGTCGAACTCAAGTCCTTATGTTTAACAGGCAGGTGCTTAGACCACTGATTTATCTCTCCAGCCAGCCTCCGGTTCTAGAGGTTTTGCTTTCTGTCTGGTGCTGGGTTTAAAGACTCACTTCATCAAGACTAGTGTTGTGCTCTGAAACAAACCCTTGTGCTAGTTTTCTTACCTTTATCTTCATCAAGTAGAGTCTTGACCCCTCTCCTATCCAAGGTATGGTGGTAGAGGTGGTTTTCTCACAGATTACCTAGTGCAGTTCCAGTGGTGCATTCTATGGGTATTATCATGATCACAGGGTTTGCAAGTGGGGTTCTATGAGGCACTAAGTTTCAATGCTATGTACTTGGTACCGGGTTTGAAGGCTCAGGCCTGGAATGAATTATTTCTGTCTCCTAAAAGCATCCTTTCATTGTGATTCTTGGAATTGAGGGACAGCTGACATGAACAACTGTTTTCTTCTTACTTTCTTTAATGTATCTTTTCTCTGTTCCTTTACCTGGGTTTCTTAGATCCCATGAATTTTGCTTAACTCATGAATAGTTGTCCAAATCAGTGTATCTTTAGGGAACAAATCGTTGGAAGATATCATTCTGCTTCCACCTCGCTCCACATTATTCCAACCAATTAATTTTTATCAAGGAACAAAAACATATAAATGAGAAAGAAAAATGTTTTCAACAAATAACACAGCAAAACATGTAAGAAAAAAATTAGAGCATAATTTCTTATCATATAAGAAAACCTCACACTGATTCAAAAAGTTTAATGTAAAACTCAATACTGTTAAATTATGTGAAGATAATGCAGAAAAAGTGCTTTATGAAATTAGTTTGAGCAATGATATATTAAATATGACCTCCAAATTATAGTTATAATTGCAAATAGACAAATGGGATTGAATCTAGCTTATTTACAACACAAATAACAATAATTGGATCAAAAAACAAAATATGTATAATGATAAAATATTGGCAATTATTTCTCCATTAAAAGATCAACTTCTAGAGTATTTAAGGAGTACACACAATTAAACCATGAAACAAATAATGTTTTAGAGATGAATTGCCCACACAGAAATATCCTAAAAATGATGCAAAGATGACCATGTGTCAATAATTTCTTGAGAAATAAAAATGAGACCCACCATATGGAGTTGTCTCATCCCAGTTAGTATGGCTAGTATGTAAAAGATAAGAAATAAAGGATGTGAAGGATATGGAGTAGTGGGAATTTTGTGACCTATTGATGAGATTGCATGTTAGCAGTCCTCCTAGAAAACTGTGTGGAAATTAATAAAATAACTCAGAGTAGATGAACATGGAAAGCATTTCCTATGCTTAGGAAATAAACAATACGCAGACAGATAAATACTGTGCATTAATACTTGTGGATGCTAAAGAATTGATCTCAAAGAATTAGAAAATAGAATATTTGTAGATAGAATAGTACAGAGAAGGGGGCTGGGGAGATAGCTTCGAGGCACAAGTGCCTGCTGGGCAAGTGCAAGGTCGGGAGTTCGAACCCTGGTCCCACAAAAAAAAAAATAGTACAGAGAAGAAGAGATGAGGGAAGATTACAGTGAAACTAAATAGAATGAATAATGTCCAATATTCTATATTGCAATAAGATAAACCTGCTTAAAAACAGTTGAGGATATTAACATAGCTGAGAGATGTTTTGAATGTTCTTAGCAAAAAGAAATATATATATATATATATATATATTCATATATATATATTCATATATATATTCATATATATATTCATATATATATGAATAAGTCAAGATTACATGCATAAGTTAAAAGTAAACTTGGAAAAAATATCTCTTCAACTAAAACATGGTTTTGCCAAATAAACTGAAACTTTTTCAAATTGAGTGGAAGTACAATATCCAATTAGGTATGTGGAAAAGAAATAATAGAAATTGATTTGGTGAACTTAACTAGGCATAAATTTGTATTGCCAAGTACACATTAGGACAGATTTTCAATGAAGTCACACTTAAGTATATCCCTTATACTTCACACTTCCAGTGTCTGAGATCTGGGTGCCATTAAGCAATTATCATTCTCTCTCTCATTTCAATAACATTGAATTAGTGGAAAATTTAATTTATGGTACTGAATCTTTAATCTTGTTTCCTAATCTTAAATAAATGTGGATTCATTTGTTGTTTATTTCTTAATGATTCCGCTAACATTCAGAGAACTCTTAGTCACAATTAGTTTAAATCTATAATATATAAAACAAGGACATGATAGTTAATCATCTCCTCTTCACCTCTTTTATAAAACAAAATAAGCTTTGTGTCTCTTGAGCAAAGTTATATCCACTGAGTCTGACTTCTGGTACTTCAGCATTTTATGAGGACTTGGACAGTCAGTTCAATATAATTATTTTCCTTCCATTGAAAAACATCATAGTTCACTAGTCATAATAGTAGTGAGTTATAAGCAGAATTGGCAATATTGGAAGCTGTTTACTTGAGCATTTTATAGCTCAACATATTAATATGACTTTACTTTTTACATCCTGGTTGGACATTTCTGCTGGATGGTTAAGACCAAGACAAAGCAAGAGTGATGTAACAAAAAATGTAACTTTTGTATCTGACAAGGTCAGTCAAACCCCTTCAGGACTTACCCTGAGAGCATGTACAGAGTGTCCTACTAACCTTTTTTGAAACTATCTCATGGGTATTTCTTTCTCACTAAAGTTAAAAAAAAGAGAGAACCCAGAAAAAAAAAAGAAAACATATGACCAAGATTGCACATAAGTGCCTTCCCTGCCCAGAAACTGGACTGGAGGGAGTGCAGGTAGGAACAGTAGGCCTGTGGCCCTGTGCTACCAGAATTCCTTCCCCGCCCAGAACCGGGGACTCTCACCCACATTAGTGGGAAGTCTTTGCCTGTGCCCCCACATCACTGAAACTACTACCTGCGGAGAACCAAGCCCTGGCATCTCCTATGAAAGCCTGCAGCAAAATTCCCTGCAGAAAACCTGGAGTCCAGAATCTCTCAGCTAATCCATGAGCTGAATATCTTGCCAGAGGAGCACAGTGGGCTCATTTCCATGAGCTACAGCAGGAAGAATCTGAGCACACCACCCAGACCTAGCAAGGCACATCTGGACAAGATCAAACTTGGTAGATTAAGACCCAAATAGCAGTAGGTGCTAACAGCTTAACTTCATCAGAGTTCTACACCAAAGGTCAGGGAACCATGCTATACAAAATGACAAAGAGAAGGAGCAAGATGCAATGTCAGGCCCTGAGCCCACCCAGAACAAATGCAAGAGACATGAGCATAGAAGAAAATAGAAATCACAATCTTTTCTATAAAAGATCTACACATCATTGAATTAATACAATCTGAAGTGAAGAAATATATGCAGAAACAGAGGAAATCAGATCAGAAATAACTTCTGAAGTAAAAAAAAAATCTCTGAATTAATAGTGTCTGAAGGAAAAAGACAATTGCAGAAAAAGAATAAAGGAAACCAGATCAGAAATAGCCTCTGAAGTAAAAAAATAAAAGACATCTCTGAATTAGTAGCATCTGAAGTAAAGGTACAACTGCAGAAAGAGAGGAAATCAGAAAAGACATAATCTCTTAAGTAGAAAAAGAAAGGATAACTATAATGAAAGATTTCATAACTAAATACAAAAAATATCCTTGAATGAGCAATACAAGAAAGAAATAGATCACATGAAGCAGTTTCAAAGAGATATACAGGAAAATAAAATCTCAATCACAAGCTCGTAACATCTATTAAAAAAGTGAAGAAGTCCATCAAGAAGTTACTAGAATTAATGCTCAAATTCAGTAGCATTGGAGGATACAAAGTCAATACTCAAAATTCAAGAACATTCTGTAGGTGTCCCTTCTAGGTCCTCATTTTGATCCAAAAAGTCAGTATTTGTAATCCCAAAGTTATGGCATTGGAATCTCACCAAGGTAATTCCAATCTACCACTTCCCATGCAACCCACCGTGAAAATAAAGACACTAAAACATGTTTATGATTACTGAGGAGTCAAGGGGCTCTAAGTCCAGCCACAAAGATGGTTCTCTGGAACCAAAAGAGCGATCCAAGGTCTCATCTGGCTTTATTCAGTGGAAGAGTGGCTTGAGGAGGAATGACTGAGAATTGTGGAAGGTAGTAAATACTGTGGGCTGAGCTAGGTGTAGGTCTTACATTTACCTCTTCCAACTGCAGAAGATATGCAGACCGAGTAATCTGCATAAGGCTATTTAGATCATATCTAATGTTTTGGGTAGTCTGGTGCTTCAGCGTTGATGTAATCTTTCAAGTCCCAGGAAGTCATACTCTGTCTTGAGGCTCCTTCCCAGTTGGCAGCATGGAGCATTAGCTCTTCGACCAGAGCATTAGCTCTTAGACCAGTCTAGACCAGGCTCACATTAAGGAGCAGCAGGTGTAGGTTACCAGGGAGACATGCACACCACCTTCAAAGACTATCACCAACACCTCAGCTAGACCAATATACATTGCTTAAAGCCAATTGAGAGGATAGACAAAAGTCTGATCCAGCTCTTACATATCAATACAAGGAAATAGGGCCAGGCTCAGTCAAAATAGAGACAGCTTTTCCTTCAGGGAGAGCTAGTAGGTGGTCTTCCGCAGCATGCCGCTTCACAAACAAACAAACAAACATACTGAGAGAGAAATTAGAGAAACAATACCTTTGATAATAGTACCATAGAAAATTAAATTCTGAGGAATTAATGTAACAAAAGAAGTAAAAGACCTACTCAATGAAAACTATAGTACTCTGAGAAAGAGATGTACAGAATTTCAGAAAATGGCAAGATCTTCCCTGCTCCTAATAGGAAGACCCAACAATGGGATGATGGCTATACTCCCAAAATTGTTGCACAGATTTAATGCAATCCCTATCAAAGTACCATCGACATACCTCACAGACCTAGAGAAATCATTCTTAAAATTTATTTAGAACCAGAAACGATCTAGAATAGCAAAGATGGTCCTGGAAAACAAAGAACGCAGGAGGCATTACAGTTCCTGATTTAAAATTGTACTACAAATCTACAATGATAAAATCAACATTATATTGGCAAAAAAGGCAATCTGAGTATCAATGTAATATATTATAAGATGCCAAAGCAAATACAAATATACTCAGCCAATTCAGGTTTGACAAAGGGGCCAAACATGTTTACTGGTAGAATATAGCCTCTTTAATAAAATGGTGCTGGAAAAACTGGATCTCTACATTCCAATAATTAAACTTGAACCAGATCTAGCACCATGCACTAAATTAAAGTTTAAAAAAATATTAAAGATCTAAATAGTAAAACAAACTCTAAATCTCATGAAATAGAAAGTAGGAGGAAATCTTGAAGACATTGGGGTAGACAAACAGTTCATGGACAAAAATCAAAATGCACATGTAACACTTGAAAGAATTAACAACTGTAATCTCCTCATGAAGAATTTTTAATGTCAAAAGAAGTTACCAACTACTGAAAAGACAACTCACAAATTTCAGAATCTTTTAGCTAATAAGTATTCAGATAAAGGTCTTCCATCTAGAATTTACAAAGAACTAAAAGCCCTTAGTGTCCGAAAATTCAAAGACCTAATCCAGAAATGGACATCTGAGATGAGCACACGTTTCTCAGAGGAAGAAATGCTGGGAGCTTGTAAATACATGAAGAAATGTTCCACATTTCTAGTCATCCATGAAATGCAAATTAAAACAACACTTAGGTACCATCCCACACCAGAAAGAATGGCTATCATAAAGAAATCAACCAATAACAAATGTTGGAGAGGCTGAGGGGAAAAGGAACACTTCTCCACTGTTGATGGGAATACATACTGGTGCAACTATTATGGAAATCAATTTGGAAACTCCTCAAAAAACTAGGACTGGAAATCCCACTGGATCTAGCTATTCCCCTCCTGGGAATTTTTGCAGAAGAACTGAAAAATCATAGTGATGTTTGTGCACCTATCTTTATAGCAACATAATTTGTGATAGCCAAATCTTAGAAACAACCAAAATGCCTGTCACCTGAAGAATGGTTGAAAAAGATGTGGTGCTTTTATACAGTGGAATATTACTCAGCTATAAAGAATGATAAGCTAGAAGAATGAATATATAAGTTTGTGTATATTGAACATATATTCATAAGTGAAATAAACCGACATAAATGTGTAAATATCTATAGTGTCTCTAGGGTAAGAACTCAAGAGAAGAAATAAAATGGAAAGGTATAACACAACTAAATGGAAATCAAGAACTTTGGGATCATACAGTGAAAAGACAGCCAGAAGAGAAGTTAGGAAACATGGCAGGGGCAAAACCATGCACTTGTATACATAGGATGATTTAGACAATGTTCAGAAGAAACTCCAAGATGTTTTTGACACTGAGCTTAGCAATGTGTAATACTAAAACAGTGTTTGGAATGCCTGTCATTCTGGTCTTTTAGATGCATGCTGTTTCTAATGTTACTTCCATTATTATTATGCTCTCAGGTAAATGTTTGTTTTCACAAAATAATAGGGGCTGGGGCAAAAGCTTAGTAGAATAAGTGCTTGCCTGCCAAGTGCAAGCACCTGAGTTCAATCCCTGGTTCTGTAATTTAAAAAAAAAAGGTAATAAAGGAAATAAGAGACAAAGAAAAATGCTGTAGTATTTTGACCTGCTACAATTTTGTACATGGCTAGATTTCTAAATTGCTATGTAAAAATGTACAACCTTTCTTTATCATATTCTATAAGGATTTATTAGAATATCAATAATTGATGGAAAAATATAATTCATCAAAAATACTGATTCCACCTTAAGCCTAAAGCTTTGATATTCAGAAAGGCAGTGGGGTTAAGCTTAAGAATCTATGTTATGGAGTAATAGTATCATTAAGAATCTCTTCTGGATGGATGACCACTTAAATTTGCAGATCAATAAATTAAGGAAGAAGAGTTACAAGAACAGCCAATATTTTGGCCCTAGCCCTTCAAGGGGAATGAGGACTCAGGACATAAAAGAACCTGTACAGTAACATCCTACACCTCAGTGGTATCCCAAATTTTCTGTTCAAGGAGATTATAGGGCCACAGAGGAAAGGGATCGATGATGTATAGTGTGCCTAAGGAGAGTCACATAGAGAGAAAATATTCTCTCAGGCTTTCAAAGAGAGCAAACTGGTCAAGCAAGTACCATGACTCATCCAGATGGCTAACACTGACAAATGTTCTACAAAATGCTGTACATGGTTCCAAAATAAGTCCTAAGAGAAGTTGACTGACCTTGTCAGATACAAAAGGTACATGTTTTGTTGCATAGGTCTTGCTTTAATTTGGCATTAACCATCCAGTAGAAAAGTTTAACCATAATATATAAAAAGCAAAGCCAGATATGTATGCTGAGCTGTACATGACTCAAGTCTACAGCTTCCAACAGTGTCGGTTTTGCTGATAACCCACTACTATTATACTATTATGGAATATTGACTATACATACACCTACTTTCTCTTAGCTCAATGAAAAGAAATATTTGTACCAATAGTGTTTATAAAAGTTATCATGTCTGCATCTTGTACTCTGAAAAACTACTATGAAGAGAATGATATGCATTGTATTAATTATTGTGGCTGTGCTACTAACATGTTTTGAAACTGTCTCATTGTTATTTCTTATTAAAAGTGTACGCTAAATATTCATTGTTTATATCTGGATTTATTCATAGATAGATTGGGTTTTTTCTAAAGATGAATATTTTTGCTACAGATAGATCTTTCTAGTAGTGTTACTCTATTGCTGGATGTTACAAGAAATTTCAAGTATTTACTGTCTTATGAAAACACATTTTTTTTTTTTTTGCTTTTTTGAGACAGGGTCTTATTGTGCAGTTCAGGCTGACCTTGAGCTCACTTTTGTAGCCCAGGCTGGTCTCGAACTCGCACCAATCCTCCTGCCTCAGCCTCCCAAGTGCTGGGATTACAGGCATGCGCCACCATGCCCAGCCAAAAACACATTTTTCTTATTTTTCCATATGTTTGAATTACAGTAAGGTATCAGCAGACCAATATTTTTCTTTACTTCCAACTTTCTTTTTTTTTCCTCATTTTATTTATTAGTTTTCTTTTAAGTGCTATTGATACATGATGCACATACCTATGAGATACATTGTATAATGATTAATTGAGGATGATGACCTTAAATATTTATCATTTCTATATACTTATCCTTTTAAAGCTACTATGAGCCACTTAGCCTCACTGGTTCATAATTCCACTGTCAATCTTCTAAGCCATCATTATTATATCTTGTTTTCCTCTGACCTCTGATTCCATCTTCACATCGCTCAGTGACCCTGACTTCCATTGTCCCTCTACTAAGGATCCAGTGAACATCGCAGTATAGACTCCCCATCTCAAGAAACCTAATCTAATCACATCTGAAAAGTTATTTGGCTGCACAAGATAGTGACAGATTCCAACCATTAGAATTGCAGATATTGTGGGTAGAGCTGTGATGTCAATTTATGACTCTGATTTATCTTTTTAAATCTCTCATTGTATCTAAGTAAGTTTCTTCACAGCATTCCAAACTGTTTATTCACCATCCCAGATTCCAAGGGCTCAATAATGTGTGGTAAACTCACCATTATATCTCAGTGTATGATGCAGTCCCTGACATATAGCAAGTAATCAGTAAATATTTCTTCTATAGGCAAGAAATTGAAACCATATATGAAGTAACTGGATTCCCAACCAGAGGCTTTCTTGGAATATCATAATGCTGCTTTTCAATTATTTTCATCAAATTTTAAAACCATATTATTTTCAAAGTAGTTAAATGGATTGACTTTACGCTTAAATTACATGCATTTATCACAGCTGTGGAGTTGCTAAACCCTGATATATAATTTGTATAAAATATCCTCCTGTTCAGATTGTAGTAAAACCAGGTTATGACCCAGGTTAGGGAATTTAGTTGCTTAGTCCTAGTTTTACTTCTTATAGTTTAATAAGAAAAAAGATGAAATGTCACATTAAATGAATTACCATTCTATTTTGCTAGACAGCTTGAAACTATGAAAGGAAATGAAGAGAATCAGTTTCTTACACGTTTCAACCATATAATTTAGGTTGTATTAAGGTATGGAAGACATATTTGGAATATTCTTCAAAGTTTGGATAGGGTACTCCTCATATTTATAGTAAAATGATTTTTATCTAAGAGGAGACTAGTACAAGAAGCTTGAGATCCCTTTAACATAGAAAAAATGAAGTGCAACATCACAGGCTGACATGCCTTCAGTTTAAAAGAAAAATGAAATTGGAAGGTCACTACTAAGTTCTCCGAGTATTTTTCTTTATAAAAACAGATAATATAAACACAGTGTAAAACTCTAACAAGATTTAGAACAACACAGGCACTTTGAAAAGTACAAAACCATTAGTCAATACTATATTAACCTGATTTATTATCCATTAGTGGCACAGCTGCTTAGATGCTGATAGGGATCCTATTAAAATATAAGATTATAACTCCCTTTTTGCGGTTTTCACACACATTTTCTTAGAAAATAAAGCAAGTTAGACAATACATCATTGTTCATATCACTTTTACCCACTAGTACCAATCTAAGAAGTGGATATTCAGGTTGGGATTTCTTTTTCCCTTAGACTCAATCAATATTCTGTGTAGTTACTTTTAGTCAAATGATGCAGGCAGACTTGGTAATAGAAGCTAGCATCATAAAATGGTGCAGTAATAGAAGTAACTGCACCAGGAAGAGGAGGCATCTGCTTAAACCATGTTGTAGCCATTGACAGCCACAGGAGGTAGGACTGGTCAGTGCAGCCACGTGTCAGGAGTAATGATTGTAGAGGGAGAGGGCTTGAAGAGTGCCATTCTGGAAATGGTGATGTCAAGAAGGAATATGCTCTGCATAACTTATTGTCAGTTCCTCATTTCGGTGAGTTTGATTATTTGTCTGAATTCACTGGTAACTGGAGTCTTAAAGCCGCATTTCCTGAGTAATGAGTCTATTGTCTGGATCTGATGCCAGTCATGCTCCTTAGCAACATCACACAAGTATGTGGCTGTGCGTTTTATGCCTTTCTCACTGATAAATTCAATTCTAATTCCATGGACTCCTACCTTCCATTCCAAGTAATCACTGGCATCCTCAAAGTTCGTAAGGAGGGAGACAAAGCAGAAAAAGTTTATGCAGATCCTCTCGGGTCAGGGGGGAAGTTACAAATTGTACTTGTTTTACATTAATTAAGGGAGTGACTTGGATCACTAGAGTTTGTCAGTGTTGGCTTGTTTCCACTGTGAGGTTCTTAAAAGATTTTATTCCATAATGTTGAAACAATTTATGTTAGATTTCCTTTCCATATGAAAGGTTTATAGCTCAGAAATATATTTTACTGTTTATAATAAAAAAATCTATAAAAAAGAAAAAAAATGATGCAGAAGTTACCCTGATTGCAAGAGAACGATATCCAATTTGAGAAAGATCAAAGCATTAAAAAAAAAAAAAAACATTGAAAGGACAATGTTTTCTTGGATCACATTCTAATAGCTTCAAGAGCATGCTTCAGTATGAAAATTTCGGGAAAGTTTTTTGTTGTTCCTATGTGGGTTCTTACTTGGGTCATATGGCTTCCTACTTCATAGATTATTCATCTGACTACATAATGAAATTTTGGTGATTGCTTAATATTTGTCCAAATGCCTTGCTGCTCATTCTTGAATAGACAAACATTTGTTAATTGAGAAAAAATAAAACAGGATGTAGAGTATACAACCATTCACTCCAATATGTTAATGATCTAGCACCTTAAATACGAGAATATACTAGTTTACATACCAAAATGGAATTAAATTGACAGAAGGAATTTAGATTGCTAACCTAGTGGCTTTAACATGATGATCTCAATAGATGTAGTTTTCTGTTTGACGAAGTCCAACACTCATTCCTGACGAAAGCCCTAAAACAAATTGTAACAGATGGCCTGTACCACAATCTGATAAAATTCATCTATGACAAACTAACAGCCAACATCATTCTAAATGGAGAAAAACTGAAAGCTTGTACTCTAAAATCATATACAAGGCCGGGCGTGTTTGTTCACGCCTGTAATCCCAGCACTCGGGAGGCTGAGGCAGGAGGATTGATGTGAGTTCAAGACCAGCCTGGGCTACAAAAGTGAGCTCAGGACCAGCCTCAACTGCATAGCGAGACCCTGTCTCAAAAAGACAAAAAAAAGTTTAAAATCATATACAAGACCATAATGTCCACTATCACCACTCCTATTTAATATAGTCCTGGGAACATTAACAAGAGCCACTAGATCAGAGAGAGAGAGAGAGAGAGAGAGAGAGAGAGAGAGAGAGAGAGAAATAAAAGGAATCAGAAAACATAAGAAAAAAGTTAAGCTATCATTATTGGTAGATTACATGATACTCTACATAGAAGACCCAAAAACTTTACCAGGAGACTCCTAGAATTCATAAACAAATCCAGTAGCATAGCAGGATAAAAAGTCAATACCCAAGAATGAGTAACATTCCTTTATAGGGATAACAAACTCTCTGAGAGAGAGAGAGAGAGAGAGAGAGAGAGAGAGAGAGAGAGAGAGAGAGCAATTAGAAAAATAGTACCCTTCAAAATAGCATCCAAAAAAGTAGAAATACTTAGAAACTAATGTAACAACAGAAATAAAACATCTATACAATGATAATGACAATGCTCTGAAAAAAAAGATATTGAAGAAAATATCAGGAAAATGGAAAGATATCCCTTGCTTCTGGTTAGGAAGAACCAATGTTATGAAAATGGTCATACTCCCAAAATTGTTATACAGATTTTATATCATCCTTGTCAAAATGCCATCAATGTACTCCACAGATCTAGAGACAACATTCCTAAAATTTATTTTAAACTAGAAAAGACCTAGAATAGCAAAGGAAATCCTGTGCAACAAAGCAAGGCAGAAAGCATTACAATCCCTGACTTGAAATTATACTGCAAAGATATTGTAAGGAATTCAGAATTCTACTGGAAAAAACAAAACAAAACAAAAAAAACAAAACAAACAAAAAAAACCAAACAAAACAAAAACCAACCAAACAAACAAAAAAACAGACCTGAGGACCAGTGGAACAGATTAAAAGATGCAGTTACAACTACAAACACAATCAAGTACATTATCTTTGACAAAGAGAACAAATACATTCAATGAAAGAAAGACAGCTTCTTTAACAAATGGTGCTGGAAAAACTGGTTTTCCACATGCTGAAAACTAAAACTTTACCCAGGTGCATCACCACCCATTGAACTAAAGTTCAAATGGCTTAGAAATTTAAATATTAAATGAGAACCATTAAATCTACTGGAAGAGAAAATAGGTGGAAATCTTAACGATATAGGGGTAGGCAGAGAGTTCATGTATGAAAACCAAACTGCACAGAAAATATTTTAAAGAATCAACAACTTTGATCTCATCTTACTGAGAAGTTCCTGTATATCAAAAGAAATCACCAACAGAGTGAAAAGACAATATACAAATTGGCAAAAAAATCTTAATCAATAGCCGCTCAGAACAAGGACTTGTCTCTGGAAAATATAAAAAGCTAAAAACAAACAAACAAACAAACAAAACAAAAAAACCCCAGCACCCCCCAAATTGAAAAACCCACTTCAAATATGGACATCTGTGATGAATACACATTTCACAGAGGAAAAAATACACATGGCAAATAAATGCATGCAAAATTGTTCCACAACACTGGTCAGTTAAAAAATGTAAATTACAACAATATTAATATACCATCTTGCTCTATAAAGTATTACTATTGTTAAGAAATAAACTAATACCAAATGCTGGAGAAGCCCTAGGGTAAAAGAAACTTTTGTCTACTGTTGGTGGGAAAGTAGACTAGTGCAACCACTATGGAAACCAGTGTGAAGTCTCCACAGAAATGCAGTACTGGAAATCCCGTTCAACCCAGCTAGTCCCCTCTGAATATTTTTCCAAAAGAACAGAAGATATCACACTACCATAATATACAATCACACACGTTTATAGCAGCACAATTTGTCATAGCCAAATCTTGGAAACAACCAAAATGCCCATCACCTGAGGAAAGCATACAAAATGTGGTATTTTTATATATATTTTTATATGTTATATCATAGAGTATTACTCAGCTGTAAAGAAAGACATAACTGAGGCCTTTATAGGTAAGTGGATACAAGTAAAGGCTATACTCACAAGTGAAATAAATCAGACACACATGTGTAAATATTGTACTATCTTGCTAGTGTTAGAACATGTTCACATATAAGATAAATAAAAGTGGAAGATATAATAGATGTAGTAAACTGAAAAGACACTTAACATAAGAAATAAATAACAAAGACAAGGAAAGATAAAAATGGGGAAAAAAGGAAGGGGGAAAATCTTGTAAGTATCTATACAGGATAGCTGAGATGACTGCAGTTATAATCTGATCAGATCTCTGAAAATAGCCGTTAATTTTAAAATTTCACTTTAATACAGCTGGGGCAAAATAAAAGTTAACCCCAACTGTATTAAGCTAACTCTACATGCTAATATCTGGAATCTGAACAACTAAATTGAAGAAAGCAATATGCAGTACAAAACCACAGTTGAATAGCTCTGTTGTTTATCTAAATGTGTATCATTTTAATGTCTTATCAATTATGTTTGTTCTCTCTTTAAAATAAAATTTTTAAAAAGTGAAAAGAGCAAGAAAAAATAAGTTTATTTAAAATAGGCATTAATGTTCAATTATTTATCCAATTCTTTTTATTTTTTATTTTTAAAGAGAATACAAATTAGAATTAAAAATACATGTGATACAGAATTTGTCTTAAGAAAATAATAATTTTCACAGTATTTGTTGTAATGTATAGTGTCAACTTCCAATCAGTATTTTTTTTTTTTTTTTGCGGGACCAGGGTTCAAACTCATGACCTTACGCTTACCAGCCAGGCGCTTGTGCCATGGAGCTATCTCCCCAGAGCCCTCAATCAGTTTTCAATACTACTGTATATATGCAGGTAGAATTGGATGAAGAGAGAAACAAAGAAAGACATGCATAAGAAATTAAGGACAGAAAATCTGCAAACAATTGCAAAAAAGCAGATGAAACAAATTAAGCATTAACTGCTGCTTTCCATAGAGAGGCAGCAATGCACAGTACAGTTGCCCAAACCATCATGTTCACATATAAGATAATTTTGAGTCTTTCATCAGTAAATTGTTGCAACCAGAGAATACACTCTTAGGTGAAATAAATCAGACCCTCATGTGAAAATACTGTATTGTTTCCTGAAAGTGAAAAATGGAATCTGAAGGGTGCAGTCGATAGGGGGAGAAAGGAAAGAGTTACTGAGCTGAGCAGAAGGACGCAAGAGGGAGTGGGGAAATGAGATTTACCTGTGCATTTGCCCAATTTAACAAACCTACATCAGTTAATCTGAGCAACAGATTTAGCAATAAAAATATGTAATATAACAATCTTTGCTAATTTGCTATTCTTGTTTTAAAAATCTGTACTATATTATTCCAGTTGTGGTGATTTTTATTATGCCACAATTAAATTTCTTTTGTTTCATAACAACATTTTTACATTTTATATTTACAATACCTACATTATATTTGTATGAATTGCTGTATGTTTACCTTCTTTCTGTCTTGTTTTTGGTGTTCTTTTTACTCTTTAAAATAAAATATAATTTAAAATATTCAAATAAGCTCCTTTATGTTTTATAAGACTTCGAGTTGCATTCAAGTCATTTGATATATTTTCATCTTTTCACAAAAATCATACCCTCATTCTCTCCCTCTTTATTTTAAAATGCCTGATTTGTCATCAGTTAAAATAAAGATCTCACTAGTCAGCCTCTCCAGAATTGTTTAAAATCCATACTTTCCTTGACACTATTGTGTATAAATAATAATTTCCTGCAAATTCACCTACAATATAAAGTATATTAAGATAATACTGTCATGTAAACAGAGTTCTTTTACATAATATACTGAAATTTGATACCAAAATGTGGATGATTTGCTTCCTATTGAGAATAAAAATACATTTTTAAATAAAATAAATAAAAAATAAAAATAAACAAAATAGAATAGTTTTCTTCCTGGAAAAATATTTGTTTTACAATGTCTGAAAATAAACTTATACACACATATGAAATAATGCATGCATTAATTAGTTTGATTTAGCCCTTCCACAAGGATGTACACACACACACACACACACACACATATGTATGTGTGCACATATGATTTTTATTTATCAAGTTAAAAGAAAAGTAAAAAAATACTTGATTTGTGCCATAAGAAAATTAACCCCAACTATATTAAATGCATCCCAAATATATCTATGAGTTTTACAAGCCTGCTACTATGCGACAGCCTCATCCTAATGTATAATTGTCAGTAATATCCATACTTCATTAACAATTTCCCAATGGCTAAAGTTGAACCAGTGTCTTTAAGTAAACACTATCATTTCTGAAACCTATCAATCCTTGAAATATTGGTAAGTTCTAAAAGGTCAATATTTTATTTTGTTCAAATATCATATGGTTCAAACATAACCATGATTTGCTTAAGTGATAAATTCAGTTTTTTCTTTCATTTATTTTTAATAATGTCTCTCATTCATAATCATCTCATCCACTGCACTTTTGTGCTAAGCTCTCTCTCTCTCTCTCTCTCTCTCTCTCTCTCTCTCTCTCTCACACACACACACACACACACACACACAAAGGATTAAGCAAAAATTTGAAATTCGAAATATACTTTTTTCAGTTTAGTTTTTGTCAATTTCTTGTTTCAATGTTCTTCTCTATTCTTTTGATTCTCAGCAAAAAAAAATAATCTAGGAATTTAATTGAGCTATAGTAATTCTCATGGTAAAGAAAAAGGGTTCTTTTATACATGAACCATATGACTATGTGAATAATTTGTTCTTCTACTAGGGAAAGAAGACATTTCATTTAATTATTTTCTTATTTACTCGATGCTTTCCGGTCTTAGATATACAATGGATGATTTGTTCTTGTATTTGGATAGCTGACCATATTCAGTGAAAAGATGTCATGAGATCTGATTTTAACTATTTGTTCTCCTATTTGTATTCCTTTTGTCTACTTTGGATGAAGTTAGACCATTAGCTTTCTTAGCACTTTAGTCATTTATCATACCCCTGAATTGTAGGAAATCAAATCTGTATCAGAGAAAACTTGGGTCAAGTCACTTATCTAGCTCTCTGTCTTTACCACTGCTCTGTTATCCTGTCGAGTTTTGGATTTAGAGAGAGGATTTTCATCTATGTTTGTTTTGGTACTGGTACTCTAGTACCATCACACTGAGTTATATCCCTACCTGTTCTATCTTTTAATTCTAATATTGAGATAAGTTCTCATTACATCAGTAAGTTGCCCGTGTTGGCAACTTATGATTTTCAAATTTATTAACCTCCTACCTCAGAATCCCAGAGCTGTGCTTAAAGGCAAGTACCATCATGATTATCTCTATGCTTTATCCTGTAGATTATGTATTTGCATCATTGATGATAGTGAAATCTATATATTAATATTTCCAAATTCCTCTTTCCTTGGTTTCAACCCAGTTGTCAGTAGACTAAAGACACCAATACCTAACAGCTACCTGCAACTTCATTCTTCCTCTTCTCACAAGCCACTGGGGAAAAAAAAGATAAAATCACCATTTCTTTTATAATATGAATTTTTCTAGATCACATTTTTCTTCTTCCCTGTAAATAGTACAATTTGGGGCCAGGGACATAGCACAGTGTCAGTGAGATTGCCTAACAAAGACAAGGCCTTAGATTTGATCCCCAGTCCCTCCACCCAAAATCTAAAATTTACAGCTCAGTAAGGTAAAAAGGTTATCCATTCTAAAATGCTAAATAGTTATATGAGCAAGTATTACAAATCTAATTAATTTACTATGTTACTGAAATCTAAAGAAGTTTAGATTCTTCTTTTCCTCTTGATAAAACACATTTAAAGATTACTAACATTTTTTTCAAATTTTTTTATTGTTTAAATTTAACAATGGTTATATTACATATTTTTATCATCAGATCAGTTTAGATTAATACATATAGGTATATAAATTGATCAAACAATTAAACATTAACTTTTCTAAATCCACATTACTTTTTTTTTTCTTTTTCCCCTTCTTTTCTTTGAAAGTTGACATATTGCATATTGTCCTCACAATCATTCTATAGAGTGTAGTGTGTGGGCATGACCCGCCTCCCTATTGATGTTGCATAGAAAAAAGAAAGAAAGAAAAA
>PVJA010017332.1:23797-41936 GCA_004027025.1 Myocastor coypus | reverse complement strand
TTTTTTTTTTTTTTTTTTTTTTACAAGATTGATTTATTAACTATGATACATATCACATAAGGCCTTTTCAGTTTTTTACACCATTCCCATTGAGACAAGTACAATACTTGGTAGCAAATACATGATTTTAAAAAACAAAACCAAACAAAAACACCTCCTTCAGAGATGCCTCAGCCTTTGTGAGGGCTGACCATGCACTAATCAAGTTGGAGCCTCAAACACTCACGACGTCAAACAAAAATTTCTGAAACAAGAAAAAAATAAAATTAACAATCAGCAGATCTTAATGGAGTGAGATTATCTTGGATATAATCACATAAGCCCTTAAAAGAAGAAGAGGAGTTGGGTGTGGTGGCGTACCCTTGTAATCCCAGTACTCAGGAGGCTGAGGTAGGAGTACTGCCACAGGCTTGAGTCCAGTCTGGGCTATATAATGAGGTCAAGTTCAGCCTGTACTACATCATGAGAACCTGTCTCAGAAACCAAAGAATAGGAGCTGGGGAGATAGCTCAGGGGCACAACTTCCTGCCTGGTAAGTGCAAGGTTCTGAGTTTGATCCCTGGTTCTAAAGGAAAAAAAAAACAAAGAATAGAAGAGGAAGGCTGAGGGTGTAGTTCAGTGGTAGAATATGTTTTAGGCCTTGGGTTCCATCTCTAGTAAAACACACACTTACATGTATGTATACACATGTACATATACAAACACACACAGAAAGTGTAATAGAGGAAGTAACAAGTCACCAGATTTCCATCAGGTAAGGCACGGATAAAAAAGGGGTGGTATTTTTACACTATGGAGTACTACTCAGCCATGAAAAGGATAAAGTGGAGATTTTTTATAGATAAATGGATACAAATTGAGACCACACTTGTAAGTGAAATAAATCAGACTCCTATGTGTAATTAACATTTTGTCTCTCTAATGTGAGAAGCTGAAAAAGTAAGATCCAAAATGTACAATAGATGCTGTAAAATGGGAAGAAACTTTTCAAAAGGAAAAAAACTGGTTGGGGTAAAAGAGGAAAGAAGGAAGAAAAAAATATATATATATTATATATATATATATATATATATATATATATATATATATATATTAGTTATACTGCTAATTTTTCGTAGTTCATCGAAAATAAAAGTTTATGCTAATGGTGTTAGGACAATTAAATGCTATTATCTTATACTCTGAGTAACTAATTTAAAGATAACAATATGCAATGTATTAATCATTGTTATTGTACAATTATCTTGTTTTGAAATTTTTTTTTCCTTTAGAATAAAAGTTTTAAGAAGTCAGATTCAAAGTAGGAAAAGGATTTGAGGTACAGCGGCTCGAAGAGGACATGTGGTCAAGGAAGCTGTGGTCTCAGTCTTACAACTGCATGGAACAGGATTCAGTCAACAACTAAAGAGGTGGAGTCATTCCTGGAACACTGAGAAGAGTGTGGCCACACAGATAAATTGGTGTTGTTTTTAACAGGTATGTATATAGTAATTTTTATGGTAAAAATAGAAAATGAATATGGTAGAAATAGAAAATGAATAAGGGTGATTTTCACATTACAATTCAAATATAATTAATATATAATCTCTGTGGGAAATTTTGATTATATATTAATTGCAATATGGAAGTCACACTTATTCATTTTTAGAACATTTTTCCCAGTGCTGCAAATTGAATCCAAGGCCTCATTTATGCTGGGCAAGACTCTACCACTGAGCTATATGCCAACCAGTGATTTGCTTTTTTGTGGGACTGGGAATTGAACTCAGAGCGTAGTTCATGCTAACCAAGTGCTCTATGACTGAAGTATATCCCCAGCCCTAAGAAAGTAGAGAAAGCTTCACAAATGCACATGTCATCCTTGAGCAGGGGCCATGCTACTTATCTGGGTATTGTTCAAATCTTAGTGTACATCCTGCAGAACTAAGCATCATGATGTTTTTATATACGTATATATTGACTCATCATACCAAATTTCAATTACATAACACTAGAATATACAGTATTATTAGCCTTATCAAGCATAATAAGGCATTATCAACTATAGTTACCATGCTGTATTTTAGATTTCCATAATTTATTTATCCTGTGTAAGTGAAACTCTGTACCTCTTTGCCAATAGACAAATTTATAGAGATACAGAATAGATTTGTGGTTGCCTAGGCCTGGAGTAAGTGGGTTGGGAGGAAATGGGAAGTGGTAGGAATACTGTGCAGGGTTTGTTTTGGGGATGAAAATGTTCTCAGATTGATTGTAGTAATGGACGCACAACTCCTTCTGTATCCTGATGGGGGCTGGTTGCTAGGGAAACCGACCTTGTGATTAGAGGGTTTTCAAGAGGCATTGTTTACATATTGGGTAATACATATCAGACACCTGTTATTCCTAGGGGGCAGCATCCGGTTCTTCATCTTTATCTTCTGCTGCTTCCTAACACACCACATTTGCTAGACAGGTCTCCACTTTATTTCTTAACCATATTTCCAATATCTCAAGGCTGAGTTTTAAGGGTCTGCCCCATCTCCTTCTGGAACTCCTTACAAATCCAGAGGCCTTTCTCTAGTTCGGTCAGTAGCACCCTCTTTGCTTGACATGTACATATTAATTTGTCGGTTAATCTTGTAAACTAAACAATCACTGAAGCTAAGCAATCAGACCATTATAATATATATTAACATTATTTTGAATATGTTTCAAGTTTTCATTGTGGATTCCCCATGTTCCAAGAAAGAAGTCTTGGCTTTATAATCTCACCTAAGCATCACCTGTGAAATGTGTCTATCTGAGACTCAGAGACGTTACATAAATTGCTCAATGCCACGGTGACTGAATTGGGAATTTAAATGAGGTATAATTTGAAACACTGCATTCCTGACCCCTGTTTCAATTGCATCGTATGCTACTATAGACAGGTACATCATCACTGCTCAAAATATATATTTCTGAAAAAATTTGGGAGGTTGTACTGAAGCCTGAACTAGAGCTTCATTTACACTAGACAAGAGCTCTGACACTGAATGACAGCCGAAGTCTGAAACATTTGTTTAATGTCTAAGTGGAGCTTAAGCTAGCTCAAAACTCCAGTTACTTCTAAAAGGATTTGCATGTTTGATTTGTGGGTGATATATTTATAAAGGATCATTAAAGGAAACAAAAATATTTGGGTGCATCCTTAACTCTCAAGATACCCTTGTAGAAGAGAATCACACCTTCCCAAGCCTTGTTAATTGCTCCCTTATGGTTGAGCAGATTGGGTCACATGGGTTAAGGATCTGACTCACTGTGACAAATTTTACTTTCTTCAGTGCCTGTTTCCTAGCTTACAAAGGGTTTCTGCTTCTTCCTGTTTACCTTGGCTTGAAGCCATTCCTCCCCTCTTGTGCATTTGAATGAGGTTCTAGTACCTGTGGGAGGTAGGTTTTGAATTCCAATTGGTAACAGGTTTTATCCGGAAGGTGATTGACAATAATTACAGTGTTGTCAGACAGCCGGTTTAGGCCTTTGAGGCTCAGCTTACTCATCAGTAGAATGGAACTAAAAGATCTGGGGATGTAGGTCAGTAATAGAGCACTAACCTGGCATGCAGGAAACCAAGAGTTTCATTCCCAGCAGTGGAGGGAAAGAGAGGGAGGAGGAATTAAACTCCTTCATCCAATATGTTAATATCGCCAGATTTTCAAAATTTTTATTTATATGCAACTGGAAATACACCATAAAGAGATCAAGGCCTAGAAATATAGACGAGTTTAGTTATTTATGTACAGGTGGTTTCAAGCCATTTTTCATTCTCGTGCTATCTGTCTTAAAAGCATCCACAGTTGAGTGTGAGAACTGAGGGGTCCAGGTCGGATGGCTGCTGGTAATTTGCTAAGGTCTCTGGGAAAGATTTCGGGAATGAAACCTCACACAGAAAAGAAAGCCAAGTAGGGCTGAGGAAGGTGGACACACGGGGTGCTGTTTCCCTCTCTATTCACACACAAATCCCCTCTATCTCCGCCCCGTCCCCCTCTCGCCCAGAGTCACTGATTCTGACTGATGCGGTGCAAGGGTAAAAAAAAATCCCATGGGGTCTCCAGCAGGAAGCTTCTTATTGTCCTGCTCTAACACCCAGTGAGGAAAATTCGAAAAGGCCGTCCCCCCTGCCGCCTTCACTAACCGCCACGCCAGGTTTGCTATGGATGGTGAGAAACAGTTTCAGGCTCCATGAAATACCTTTTGCAAAGCTAAGGTGTGTGTGTTGTGTGTTGTGTGTCTGGTGTGTGTGTGTGTGTGTGTGTGTGTGTGTGTGTGTGTGTTGTGTGTGTGGGGAGGAGGATTGGGGGTAGGATCCCATGACGTTGCAGGCTCCGCCTCCTGGTGAATATAAGGGGTGCTTGGCGCGTAACGACCCCAAGCAGCTGCTTTGAAGCCTGAGCTCCCGAGCTCGGCATTTCTCTCCCAACTCGCTTAAGTCTGCCTCAAAGCTGGATCTGAGAATCTCCGCTTCCAGGCTGGCCACATCTCTAAGGTAAGCCTTCGGGGCCAGCACGTGTGTCAGGGAGAGGGGGGACAGTAGGTTCTGGCATGGCTAGGATTCTCTGGCAACCATGGCATGCAGTTGCATCAACACGGCCGTGACCTGTTGCTGGCAAGACCTGGGCCCCGGGAGCCAAGGGTACCATCGCCACCCCAGGCCCAGATCATTTCTAGATGGAGGCATAAAAACCTGGGAACTGGGTTAGAGAGCACAGGGCGGGACCCCTCATTTCAGCGAGGAGGGGGTGATAGAAATCTCAGGCTGCTCCGGGGCCCCTCTCCAGGCACGTCTGCATATCTCAGATGTGGAAGCACCGCCTCGCTGTTGATGCTCGCAGGTCAACCTAGCCAGCGGAGGAAGTGGGGGGGGGGGCATTGCTCACTGCCCTGGGCAAACGCTGCGCCACTTGAGCGGTGTGGGCTTGGTGAGGAGAGGTGCAACTGCGCCGATTCTCACTTTTTATCTGTAGCAGAGATTGGGTCCCTCTCCTGGGCGATCTCTTCCGAGCCGTGGGTTTTAGCCCTGAAAGGAACCTCACGGATATTGGGTGTGGGACGAGGGGGGGGGTCTTCTGGATTTTCTGGCTTCTTCAGAGTTGAGCTCTACTTAATTCCCAAGAAGCTACAGGTCGGGGAACGATCACACTGGGTTTCAAGTTTCCTGGGTTGGGGTCTAGGATAAATTGTATAGGTTCCTGGGCAGGGAAAGAAGAAATCTAATATTAGCTGAGTGCTTACTAGGCGCCAACTACTATACTTCGAGGAGCTTTCAAAACAATTCCTTCCACAAACTTTGCAAGGTACTGTAGTTCCTACTTGCATTTTTGTAATTCCTAATTGCATATGAAGAAAGTGAGGTTAAAGGTAAAGTGACTTGCTTTTATCCCGTTAACTCTTCCCTCCCATTTCCATTTTAGCTCCTTTGCTTGGTGAAGTGAGTCTTGGTGGATCTTGTAATTCACTTTTAGACTAGAATAGTGAGCCCCATTGAAGGGTTCTTATTTTGTTTTTCACCAGGTCATCCTCTTTCATTCCAACTAGAATGCTGTGGCAGACGCTTCGAAGATTTGGGCATAAGTTGGTTCGGAGACGAATGCTGGAGCCAGATGTGGCTGAGACCCGCCTTGCCAGATGCCTCAGCATGCTGGACTTAGTGGCCCTGGGGGTGGGCAGCACACTGGGTGCAGGCGTGTATGTCCTGGCTGGCGAGGTGGCCAAAGATAAAGCAGGTCCATCCATCGTGATCTGCTTTCTGGTGGCTGCTCTGTCTTCTGTGCTGGCAGGGCTGTGCTATGCGGAGTTTGGCGCCCGAGTTCCCCGTTCTGGCTCTGCCTACCTCTACAGCTATGTCACTGTTGGTGAACTGTGGGCCTTCACCACTGGCTGGAACCTCATCCTCTCCTATGTCATTGGTGAGAAAGTGGGGTAAAAAGGGAATGTCAGAGCCAGCAAGGGGCTTTGGGCCAGGAAACCTGGGTGGAAGGGTGAAGCTCAGCTATTTATTACTAGTCACAAGACGACCACACATGTAAATGATTGTGTGAATGTGGGAGGATTGAAAGTATGAAGAAACTATTGTACTTACCTCAGTTAGGGCTCCCTTCAATATGAGACTGGTGCTGGTTCTTTAAAAATTAAGAGGAAGGTTGCAGGTGTGGTTTGATGGAGCATGTGTGCCTGTGGCCCTGGGTTCAATTGCCAGCAACAAAACAAAAAAATCAAACTCTTGCAAACCAACCAAACAAGCAAAACCTAAGGATGAGTGCCAGTGGGTGATACTGGCAGGGATTTGTGTGAGACTAGTGTGACTTCGTGCTTCTCCCTCTTCCTGCCCAGGTACAGCCAGCGTGGCCCGGGCCTGGAGCGCTGCTTTTGACAACCTGATTGGGAATCACATCTCTTATGCTCTGAAGGGGACCGTTTCACTGCATGTGCCCCATGTGCTGGCCGAATATCCAGACTTCTTCGCTATGGGCCTTGTGTTGCTGCTCACTGGTAAGGCAAGATGCAGGATAGAATGGAGGGGGGCACTAGGCTCGGGGCCATGGACAGGGATGCCAGCTCAGCCTGGAAGGTGCTTGACCGAGGTGCTAATGATGCAGAGCAGAAGCTGAGAAGGAAGAAGTCTGTCCTGCAGAGCCAGGAAAATAAAGCCAAGTTTGGGTAGAGGACTTTCTGTCTCAGTGTTGTGAATGAATTTTTCTCACAGGTTTGCTTGCTCTGGGGGCTAGCGAGTCAGCCCTGGTTACCAAAGTGTTCACAGTGGTGAACCTTTTGGTTCTTGGCTTTGTCATCATCTCTGGCTTCATTAAGGGAGACCTACACAACTGGATGCTCACAGAAGACGACTACAATTTGGCTATGGCTAGACTCAACAACACTGAGAGGTTAGAGCATCCTTCCTAGGAGCTGCTGAGCTGGGAAAGTGATGGACAGTGAGGGGATCCGTGCTGGGTGGATTTCAAGCAAGGGTGGTGGAGACTGGGAGGTTGGGTTTTGAAGGCCTACCTAAGCAGTTTGCATCAGAGGGAAAGTATGGAGATGGCCACACATACCCTTACTGTTTTCCATTCCTTTTTCCACTCTAGCTTGGGCCTTGTGGGATCTGGAGGATTTGTGCCTTTTGGCATGGAGGGGATTCTCCGTGGAGCAGCTACCTGTTTCTATGCATTTGTTGGCTTTGACTGCATTGCTACCACTGGTAACATAACCACTCCATTCTGTCCAGGAATTGGGTACAGTGTATACTAAGGGCATGCACAGACTGGGGGCAGTAGAAGAGTGAGCCTGCTTCCCTGACTGAGAATTTTTGTGCTCCACTTTTTCCTGTAGGTGAAGAGGCCCAGAATCCACAGCGGTCCATCCCCATGGGCATTGTGATCTCATTATTTGTGTGCTTTTTGGCGTATTTTGGTGTCTCAGCAGCACTCACCCTCATGATGCCGTACTACCAGCTTCAGCCTGAGAGCCCTTTGCCTGAGGCATTTCTCCATATTGGGTGGGCTCCTGCCCGCTACCTTGTGGCTGTTGGCTCCCTCTGTGCTCTTTCTACTAGGTCAGTGTCAAATACTGGTTTTCCATATGGGCATAGTGGTGTATACCTGCAATCTCAGCTACTTAGGAGGCTGAGGCAGGAAGATGGCAAGTTTGAATAAAGCTTGGGCAATTTAAAGAGGCCTTGTCTCAAAGTAAAGTAGAAATAAAGGGCTGGAGATGTAGCTCAGGGGTAGAAAACTTGCCTCACATGCATAAAGCCCTGGATTAAACACCAGGTTTTATCAGAAAAAGATTTGTTTTCCTTGTGATCAGAATCAAATTTTGTGTTTAAAAATTACCACTTAGAACTAAAGAACAGGGGTGGGGAGATAGCTCCATGGCAAAGGTGCCTGCCTGGCAAGTGCAAGGTCATGAGTTCAAACTCCAGTCCTGAAAAAAAAAAAAAAAAGAACTGAAGAACAGCTTTTTGAAGGGCTTCGAAGGGCTGGGGATGTAGCTCAGAGGCATAAGCACCTGCCTGGCAAGCACAAAGTCCTGAGTTCAATCCTGTGTACCAAATAAATAAAGACTGAAGGGAAAATGGCAATGCCTTAAGCATGCAACTTGGTAAGCAATATGTCACTCAACTCAAGCCATTCCGGAAATTCCCTGTAGTCTCTTGGGATCCATGTTCCCCATGCCGCGGGTAATCTATGCGATGGCAGAAGATGGGCTGCTGTTTCGCATCCTTGCCCGTGTCCACACCAGCACACGCACACCCATCATGGCCACGGTGGTTTCTGGCATTATTGCAGGTAAAACAAATCCTCTTAGTTATTGCATCTCTCCCTTAAAACTTGGCCATTCCCTTATTTCACTGCTTGTCTCTTGCCCATCAATTTTAGCATTCATGGCGTTACTCTTTGAGCTAAAGGACCTTGTGGATCTCATGTCAATTGGAACTCTGCTTGCTTACTCCCTGGTGTCTATTTGTGTCCTCATCCTCAGGTGAGATTTTTTTCCTCTGCATATTATGATTGGGTTTTTATTAGATGAGCAATGATGAAGATCTGCTCCTCCCTCCTCTGCCTTTGTCATCCTTATTTTCTTTGCTGAGTCTGAGTTTTTCACCCTGTTCACAAGTGCCTTCAGCCTTCAGCTGGGCATAATGGTGCACACCTGCAACCCCTCCACTTGCAGGAACACTGGGAGTTTGACCCTGACCTGGGAAAGAGTGACTTAGAAAAGGGCTGATGATACACTTGAGGTTCTGGGTGTTATAAACACACAAAGAATCAATTACCTGTATTGGGGACAAGGAAGGTGGAGCTACCTGGAAGAAGATGATAAAGTGGTTCGAGATTGTGTTTAAAGAGGTCTACTTACTTCTGCCTCAGGTATCAGCCAGACCAGGAGAAGAAGACTGGTGAAGAGGAAGTAGAATTACAGGAGGAACAGATGCCAGAAGCAGAAATTCTGACCCTCCAGGCATTGTTTTGCCCTGTCAACGCCATTCCTACTCCACTCTCTGGCCAAGTTGTGTATGCTTGTTCCTCAATGCTTGGTGAGCAGTGGACTTTTTCTTTTGAGGTGTCCACATGCTGGGGTGAGCATGTTATTATTAACGGTATTTGGTGAGGAAGAGCTAGACGGGGAGCAATGCCCTTGGGCATGGGGTGCCTAACATCATGTTGGTCTCAAGAGTTGGTTTTGATGTCTCTCAATTTGACTTTTGAAGCTCTACTGCTGACTGTCCTTTGCCTGGTGCTGTCCCAGTGGCAAATTCCACTGCTTTCTGGAGACCCAATATGGGTGGCAGTGGTTGTGCTACTCCTAATGCTCATCACTGGAACTACTGGGGTTATCTGGAGACAGCCTCAGAACTCCACTCCCCTTCACTTCAAGGTAAATGACTTTTCTCTATCCTACCACCATCTTGGAAGAATAGGCTTCACAGGCCTTGTGGTCTAATGAAGTTTGTAGATATTTTTTATTGGGTATAAAAAGGAAGATATAGGAGGTATCTACGTCAAGGACTTCTTCACTGACTCTCTTTAGTTCCTTTCTAGTTCCATTTTCCCAGACTGTTCTGGGAGTCGCATATGAGGCGCTGTAAATGAGTGGTGCTGAACTGCAGAGCATGAGTAGGAATTGAACTCTGTCTTTCTGCCTTGAGTAGAATAGAAATTTCTTTCTGAGTCACAGCGAAGATTTTCCTTCATTTTCAGGTACCTGCTGTGCCGCTCCTCCCAATAGTTAGCATCTTTGTGAATGTTTATCTTATGATGCAGATGACAGCTGGTACCTGGGCTCGATTTGGGGTCTGGATGCTGATCGGTATGTATCTACTTGGGAAGAGTAAAGCCTCTGGGTGTCCAGTCCTGACCCCTTTTGTTCTGATGTCTAATAGGAAATGGTCACAGCTTCCCTACCTCATAGCTCTTTCTTTATTAGGATTTGCTATCTACTTCAGCTATGGCATCCAGCACAGCCTAGAAGAATTTAAGAATGATCGACCCCTATCCAAGTCTAGGACCAGAACTGTAGACCTTGATCTCAGTAGGTCCGTAGACTTTGATCTCAGCAGTCCTTGCATTCACTCATTCTGACACACCCGAGTGCTGCCAGGTCCCCTGCACAATAATGGAGAATACTCTTCATCCTGCAGAAAGCTGGCGCTCCCATGTGATGCTGGTGGGGGATACTAATAGAGCTCTGTATTTATTGTGGTGTCAAGGATGTGTCCTCACTGCTTCTCATTGTTTTTTTTTTTAAACTTGTCTACTTTTAAATGGCTTCTGTAGCTACTTACTGCCTTTTAAATAAATATGAAATGAAACTGCTATTCTTTGCTTGCTAGACCTGACGGAAAAGCCTATTAAAAGGCTTGAAGAGTTTCAAAGAAGTGTCTTTTGTCTTCTTCAGTCATCACAACATGATCTGATCTGCCTCGTTGTGCTTTTCATGGACTCAAGTTTGAGGAGGGCAGTGTTACGCAGCCTTCCTGGCAGACTAGTCATGCTTAAGGGACTGATCTTGATGATTTTCCCTTGCTCACTTAAGATTATTAGGCGTTGCATAATGAGATAGCAATACTCAGCACTGGACTTTGGGAGTGGGCTCTATCTCAACACTGGCATTGGTTAGGGCCTGTACTGAAATTCCTGGTTTTTGTTCCGTTACTTCTAGTTGGATCAGTTCCTGACTGCTATGATTAGGGGAAAAAATTTTGGCTGGGTTCTTGGCACTGCTGGGAGGAGGATGGGTGACAGTAGAGGAGTTTCATAAAGTACTATATACATGCAAGGACATTGATTGCTACAGGACAGAAAAGAACAGAGGTCCAAGCTCTGCCCAGACCAAGAATCATTAATTAGTTCGTTTATGCACCAAACGTGTAAAATGCTAAACCATGTGCTGGGTATTAACAGCACAAATAGGAATAAAATCATCTCTTCCCTCAAAGTCCAGATCTACTGTGGAGACAAGCAGGTAAACCGGACTACAGAATAATGTTTCATGTGGAAGAAGGAAGCACAAAGAAGACCATGCTTGACTACAGTGTGGAATAGGTGCTTAGGCAGACTGAGGGGAGGGAGCCCTGGACTGTCAGCAGTGTGTAGATTACCATGGAAATATGAAAGATTGTGTGGATGTGGCATACATTTGGAAAGTAGCATGTGTTCTTGCATACGGTAACAGACTGTATTCAGCCTTGCATAAGGCCATTGCCTAAGGAGGGAAGGGGTAGAAAGTGGCGGGATGGGGCAGGCAGTTACAAATACTACAAAGAGCATGATGGTTGAATTTCTTAGTCTGGCATCAGCAAGGAGGATGGCTTGAAAGAGGCTGGGGGACATAAGAGCAGGGAGATAATGTCTACTAAGTCTCATGAGAGTTACCCTGTATGCAACCTCATTTTGTCCTTTCAATAATGTTATGAAGGGGATGTGAAATGGCAAGTGTTGAACAAGTTACATACAAAATAAGCTCTGGGTTATCGAGAGGTCAGGGCCACAATAAACTCAGGTTTTGTGCTGTAGGCAGAGCACACAAAAAAATCCAATTTGGTCTAACTGGTCTACGCTCTTTAACCACTGTGCAGTAGATTTCATTTATTTTGGGACAAGGGCTCTGCATTCTGGGTGGCCTTCAACTCACTTTGATCCTCCTGCCTCAGCCTCCTGAATACTGGGAATAAAGACATGCACCACAACTTCTGGCAGAATTACTGATAGTTTGTTTGTTTGTCTTTTTGAAACAGGGTCTCACTATGCAGTTCAGGTTGGCCTTGAGCTCACTTTTGTAGCCCAGGCTGGTCTCAAACTCGCACCAATTCTCCTGCCTCAGCCTCCCAAATGCTGGGATTATGGGTGTGTGCCTCCACACCCTCTGATACTTATTAAGAAAGGACATTGTGGTCATTTGGACAAAATACCAGAGTTTGGTCAGCTAGATGGAGGAGGAAGAAATGAGTATTTGAGTGTGGTGGTACATGTCTATAAGCCCAGCACTCGAACTCTAAGGCAGGATAGAAACTGTGAGCCTAGCCTAGGCAGCTTAGTGAGAACTTGTGTCAAAAGTAAGAAAATAATTTGGAAATGTAGCTCAGTGCAAAGATGTTGAGTTCAATCTGCAGTACTGGAAAAAAAAGTGACTGATTTCTGGAAACATTTCTGAGTTAATGAACAAATCACTAATGCAGATAAGGAACATGAAAGGAAGAGAATATTTGGAGTAAGATGAACTCCATTCTATGTGCTAACTTTATAGACATACTCATAAATGTAGCTTCATACAGGTGAAGATAGTCACTAACTGGGCCTTGGATCTAGAAGACTGGGCTATAGGTATAAATTTACAACTCATCAGCCCAAATGACAGGAGTATGAGCTACAAGGTGAGTGGGACCAAAGAACGCCTTGGGATGAAGTAAAAGGTAATACTTGCAGCACATTGTGTGAGCTCCTTCATACACAATGAGACCTTACAAAGAAATAGAGAAGGCAGGACTAACCTGACAGAAAAGTAAGGGATCTCAGTTTCTAGAAAAATACCATAAGCTGTCAATGGTGGCACATAACTGAAATGTCAGTTACTGCAGAGGCTGAGATGGAAGGCCCATAGCACAAAGCCTGCCCAGGCTGCACAGCAAGACTCTGTCTCAAATACAGAAAGCATATAAAGCAAATACAATAATGAAAAGATGTTCAATCTCAATAAAGCAAGTGTAAATCAAAACAACCATGAGATTTTACAGAATGGACAAAAAATTTAATGACTAGACATGGACAAAAGTGACAGTTACCAGTCTCATGAATGATAGGACTATATGCTTGTAGCTTTTGTAGAGGGTAGTTTGATAGAAGAGTTAAAACCATATTCTTTTCTGTTATGAGGATTGAAGCCATGGCCTCGTGTACACAAGACAGCCACTGAACTACATACTAGCCCAACACAATTTTTGGTCTAGCAATTACCCTTAAAATAATTTTTAGGAGGGCTGGGGAGATAGCCCACAAAAAATAATAATAATTTTTAAATTTACATATATATATATATATTTTTTTTATTTTTTATTTTTTATTTTTTATTTTTTGGCAGAACTGGTGATTGAACTCAGGACCTTGCACTTGCCAGGCAGGCACCTGTGCCCCTGAACTATTGCCCTGGCCCCCCAAATTTGCATATATATGTTTACTGAGACATATTTTGGTGCTAGGCATTGAACCCAGGGTCTCATGCATACTACATTCATGGTTATTACCATTGAACTACATCCTCAGTCCCTAATGAGACACTATGCACAATAGCAAACTGGTGTGGTGGTGCATGTCTGTGGCCCTAGCACTCATGAAGCTGATGTAGGAGCATCGCTATGAATTTGAGGCCTGTCTGGCTCACATAGTGAGTTCAAGGCCAGCTTGGACTATGTAGTGAGACACTGTCAAAAAAGTGTAAAACTTGGAAGCTACCTAACGTGCATAAGCAAAAAGCTGGCTAATAAATTAAAATATATTAATTCCTGGGTGGGGTATAGCTCAATGGTAACTGCCCTTGCTTGCCTAGCATGTAGCAGCCCTGAGGGAGAGAGAGAGAGGAAGGGGGGAGGACAGAGAGAGAGACTGGACACAAAGACAGACAGAGAGAGACACAGAAGGGACTGCAGAGATAGCTCTGTGGCACAAGTGCCTGCCTGGCAAGTGCAAGGTCGTGGGTTTGAACCCTGGACCTGCAAAAAAAAAGAGAGAGAGAGAGAGAGACACACACACACACACACACACACACACAGAGAGAGAGAGAGAGAGAGAGAGAGAGAGAGAGAGAGAGAGAGAGAGAGATTATCTTTGCCAATACATGATAGAGATCTTGAGCAGGACATGCATGTAATCCCAGCACTCTGGGAGGCTGAAACAGAAGGATTTAAAGTTTGAGACAAGGTTGGACAACTTTGTGAAAATAAGAAAGGGCTGAAGATGTGGCTCAGTGAGAAGGCTCATCCATGTTCAGTCCAAGTACTAGAAGAAAAATGTAGACTCTTAAAGATACTGTTAAGTTATTGCCGTACTAGTCTGTTTTGAAAACATTTTCTTACTTTTAATTTTTTCTCTTTAAAATAAAAGATACTCTAAGTAAAACCAAAAGAAAGTGAAACCCCAATGTGCAGAACATTTATGAAAGAAAATAGGGAATATTGTTACATATTTTTTCTGAAAAAAAATTTAGAAGATTATTCATTCCTGATTACTCTATTTGTGTAATTCCAATACAGTATATTTAAATAAAAGCAAAACAACTGCTCACTAAGTTTTTTTCATTATGGCTGACTGAGCCCAGAGGTGGTCTATCACAGAGATAAATTTCCAGGACTGTTCCTGAACTTGCAATCTTCCTGCCTCAGCCTCATGGAGTAGCCAGGATTTGGAAGTGTGCCAAGGATGGAGCCTAGGGCCTCCCTTGTGTACACTAAGGATGTGTTCTATCACTGAACTACACTCTTGACTAAAGATACTTGCTTTAAAAAGAAAATAAAGTTGCTGTTGGTGCAGCCTATAATTCTGGCTTTTGGAAGGCTGAGGTAGGAGTGTAATGAATTCAAGGCCAGTCTGGGCAATTCAGCAAAACCACAAAAAATTTAAAAAGTATAAATTTACCGCTATCACTCATGGAAGATGAAGTATTTTTCTAATATAAAGTAATAAATTTCTAACTCTTAAAGAATTTGGCTGTGCAACACCTAAGATAGTCACATATTCGAATATGGAAACCTTCATGTAGCTAAGACAGTAAAAGATCTCTGTAAGGCACTGTGCTTGAAGACAGTAGAAAAGTGCTCTAGGCATGGTGTAATCTTGATCTCTTTAAAGTGACAGGTAAAATTTGACTCAAATAAGAAAAAAAGGCAGAGGCACATACAAAAAATGTACAGAGATGGAGACAGAGATAGAGACAAAGACAGATGAGAGAGAGAGAGAGAGAGAGAGAGAGAGAGAGAGAGAGAGAGAGAGAGAGAGAGAGAGAGAGAGAGACTAGCCAGGGTTTGGAAGTGTGCCAAGGATGGAGCCCAGGGCCTCCCTCATGTATACTAGGGATGTGTTCTATCACTGAGCTCTCTCTAGAGAATAGCACAAGCCTTCATGGAAGAGAATTTTCTCCATGGAGTTCTGGTAAGTATTCATAGAGGTCAAGGCTTTTAAAAAAAGCTGAGGCTTAAAGGATACACGAAATGTGTCAGCACAGAGCACTCCAAGAGGAGGGAAATTTATCTGTGAGTGTAAGATGTGAAGCCAGTTGATAATTAAATTTGCTTAGGTCCTGTTTGTGTAGGGGTATGTGTGTGTGTGTGTGTGTGTGTGTGTGTGTGTGTGTGTGTGTGTGTGTGTGTGTGTATTGACATAGGGTCTTGCTAAGTTGCTCAGGCTCGTCAGAACTTGTTTGGTTTTTGTTTGCCTTTGTTTTTGTTTTTTGAGACAGGGTTTCAACTATTAGTTAAGGCTGGCTTTCAGCTTACTTTGTAGTCCAGGCTGATCTTGACCTCGAAGGAATCCTCGTGCTTCAGCATCCCAAGTGGAGTGCTGGGATTATAAGTGGGAGCCACCACACTCAGCCTTTGGGTCAGAACTTGTTATCTTTCCTGAGCCATTTACATAGCTAGGACTACAGGTGTGCTCACACACCCAGCTTTAGCCTAGTGTGATTTTTTTCTTGTTTTGCTTTTTGTTTTTGTACTGGGGATGGAACCTGGGGTGCTCCTATTGATGTACAATTCTAGACCTTAAAAAATTATTTTTAGGACATGGTCTTTCTAAGTTACCAAGTTGCCCAAGTAGGGCTGGAACTTGTATCCTCTTGCCTCAGTCTTCCAGAGTGCTGGGATCAGTCATGAACCACCAGGCCTACTTAGCCCAGGGTTCTGAAAGAGTGAAGTAGAACAATAAGAAACAAAGATTCCACTGAGATTCTTTTTCCACTGAGACTCTTGAAGGCTATTAATTACAGGGCTTGACACTGAACTGCAAGAAATGTGTGGATGGAAGTCTCTTAATATGTAGGCTTTTATGAATCAATTAAAGCATAATGTCAGATGTAGTGGTGCATGCCTCTAATCCCAGCACTGAGGAGGCTGAAGCAGGATTGAGTTAGAGGCCAACTTGGGCAATTTAACAAAACTCCTAAGAAAACCCAACCCCTTCATGAAGTAATAATTAGAAGCCTGGTGTGGCGGTGCACACCTGTAACCCCAGCACTTGGGAGGCTGAGGCAAGAGGATTGCTGATTCCTGAGAGTTCAAGGCGAGCCTGAGCTATATAGTGAGACAGTCTCAAAAACAAAAAAAATGTTTAAGTAATCAATTACTGTTAATTAAAGTAATAAAAAAGAAATTATAGGCTGGCGATATAATTCAAATGCACTTGCTTAGCATGTGCAAGGCCTTGGGTTCTAGAACCACATGCCCATACAACATGAAAGGAAATGGTAGGGCTGGCCAGGTAGCTTAGTGGACTAAAGCACCTGTTTAGGCAGATGAAGGGACCAGGGTTTGATCCCCAACATGCCGTGCCAGCCCTGTCCCTGGGGCACACTGAGATGGTGATTGAGATTGGGTGGTGCATGCCTGTAGTCCCAGTGCTTGGGAGGCTGAAAACAGGAAGATTACTAATAGTCTAGTCTGTGTAGTGAGACCTTGTAGATCCTGTACTAAATAATTTTTTTTTAAAAAGAAATGACTATGTGTTTAAGGAGCTGGAAATCTAATTGATTTTATCATTATACATTATATCCATCTACTGATATGACACTCTAATACATGTGTACACTTTACTGTCATGAATGTATACAGGTATATTTCAATTAAAAATAGAAGTGTACAGGGGGGCGTGGCAGGACGGCTCAGTGGTCTAAGGCACCTGCTTAGGAAAGCTTAGGTGGCTACAGGGACCGTGGTTCGATCCCTGGCACCACATGCTGTGCCAGCCCTGCCCTCAGGGCAGGCTGAGCTAGCCATAAAAATAAACAAACAAAAATAGAAGTGTACGGATGCTAGTGTTAAAATATGTGAGGTGGAAGTGGTTCTGAGATTCAGTTCACAGAGCACCATCTTTTTGTTTTTTGTGTTTTTGAGACAGGGTCTAGCTATGCAGTTCAGGCTAGCCTTGAGGTCACTTTTGTAGCCCAGGCTGGTCTCAAACTCACACTGATCCTCCTGCCTCATCCTCCCAAGTGCTGGAATTACAGGCGTGCGCCACCACACATGGCCCGACAGAGCCACATCTTAGCTATATAGTAACACAGTCAGAACCCTACCTTTTGTCAGAATGTGGGCTTCCAAAATCATTAATTCAGGCCAGGTGTGATGATCCATGCCCATAATCCTAGCACTCTGGAGGCTGGAGCAGGAAAATCATGAGTTTGAAGTCAAACTGGGCTATATAGTGAGCTCTCTATATGAACTCCATGAAAGATCTTGTCTCCAAAAAGATCATTATTTCAAACAAGTTCTCTGTCCCCAACTTGCCAAGCTTCCCCACTCACTACAATAATTCTTTGACATCAGAAAGTCAGAGGTCCACTGAATCGCTCCCACACACTTTTTCTTTTCATCCATTTCCTTAGGTCTGTTCTTGCTCTTACCCACCTAAATTCCTGAATTTATTATCATCATTACTTTGCAAATACCTCTAACTCCCTAGTTAATACTTGTTTCCCTTCAAGCCAGAAGGCATTCAAACATTGATCTTTGTATTCTAACCTGCAATTCAGAATTGTTGAAGACAATTACACAATTAGCAGGTTAATGATCATCCACTTTCACTAGGCTCTCCCCTTGGATGAAGGTTCTGCTTTTTTCTCAATTTCCTGGTCTCTGAAACAAGTGTCTCTTACCTCATTTACATTGTTAGAGCCATTCCCTCCTACTCTCTGCTGTTGACTTTGCTTTATACTTTATTGCAGTGAATATAGGCCCATCAGATAAAAAAAACGCCTTCTTCTTTCTGTGGATTTTATTCTTTTATGAACATAGCCTCTCCTTTTTCCCCTAATGATAAAATATCTGTTCATTGAAGAAAATTTGAAAGTAATTAAAAAGAAAAAAAAAAAAAAAAAAAAAAAAAAAAAAAAAAAAAAAAAAAAAAAAAAAAAAAAAAAA
>PVJA010017332.1:0-23697 GCA_004027025.1 Myocastor coypus | reverse complement strand
GGTGAACATTTAAGTGAATTTTATAGTGCTTCAGTGAGCATTGTTAATGTTTATAAAATTTGTCCTTTAGAAAATTCTTAGAAAGGGAAATTGTTAGATGATTGCATCCATATATTGAAGTTGTAGATACAGGGGCTTGCAGTATTATAGCTCGGTGGTAAAGCAGTAGCCCAAGAGGGAGAAAAACCTAGGTTTGATCCTCAGCGAGGAGTCTTCTAAAACCCACTGAGGCATTGGTGCTGGTGGCCTAGATATGTGATGTAGTGCACAGGAAAGGCTCCGGGCACAGACACTTTTTGGTTTTTGGTGCTGAAGATGGAACTCAAGGTCTCCTACTTTCCAGGCAAGAGCTCTAAAACTGAGGTACTCCCCACACCCAGTTGGGTAGCTTGCTTATATAATTTTTAATTTCATTAATATATGTTTGTAGTTTGTAGCTAAGCAAACAAGATGCAGCCATTAGGCCAGCAATTGTTATTTTTTTATTTTATTTTATCTGGGGGGGGGGCAGGGATTGAGTCCGCAATTTTTAGAGTAACTCTGAAGCAATTCTTTTGGGCTCAGCTGTTTGCAGCTGACTTTCAAGATGAAGGAAGAAAGGTAAAAGCAATATTTTTTGACTAAGTTGGAGATATGAGATGTCCTGGACCGCTGAAATTGGAAGAGCATAGTTACTGAAGTTTAGACATTCAGAACCTACTTTCATTGAAATCAGACGGCTAGAAATTGTTGGTGACTTTAGAGGATGAAGAGCGTGTGTGAGCGTGGTTGCAGGTGGGCAGCTGAAGTCCTAGTCATTTATGAGAGCAGGAAAGAAGACCGAGGATGACTGGATGCTTTTACTGTATGGGAGGGGGATTTTGAACCAATCAGGAGGAAACAGCTAGCCAACTAAACCAATCACAGGATGCTCCTCGGTATTGGTTGTCCCATCGCGGGGCAGATTTCTGGTAAAAAGAGACATGGAGTGGAAACCTCTTGCAGGTTCCTTTTAGGGTACATGATAGCCTATTCACATTAAGTATGTTCTGTGGATTCAACCCTCCAGCTGACCCTCCTTTGGATAACAAAAAAAGACAAAAAAGTACCTCAAAATATATTCAAGAAATTGGAGGATAAAGGACAGAATATGAATATATTTTCTTATACCATCGGTCCGAGTGAGAAATTTAAAAATGGACAATGTTGACATTCATTTCAAGGATTTTAAAGATACCTAGACTAGTAGTGAGGAAAATGTCAAGCAGTTGCCTCATGTAAGAGCTTATAAATACAGGTGTTTCTGTGTATAGACTCCAGAGTATTTGTAGCTCCTGCTTTTCTGATTTATGTGCCAACAATAAAGATACTAAGATAATAGGAACTTTTTATGAACTAGTATAGAAAAGCAGAATTCATAATTCATAACTCATTTTCCAGTATTTTGACATGCAAAATAGCAATGGTTCAATCTAAACAAGAAACCTATTGCATTAAAAGTGCATTTAATGTAAATACTGTAAAATCGCAGTGTTTTTCTGTAATCATAACTGAAAAACAGATTATAACTTCTGTAGCTTTAGGTTTAAGTATGTTTTATTGTGCCTTAATTCTTTTAAAAGAATACAAGGCTCGTCAGCCATGCTAGAGATAGATTTTATCGTACTTTGGTTTCTGGGGAGATGATTAGATCTGTGATACATTTCTATTCATATAGTAATGAAATAAATTATTACTATGTTGCTACCAATGTATGATTTTAGAAAGCTTAGGTCAGTATTTTGTTGGGGTTTGTAGGTCTGTCATTTTAACAAAGCAGGGAATGTAGCTCAGTAGTAGGGTGCTTGTGTGCATGAGGCCCTGGCTTGGTCTTCCGCACTACAAAAGAAGCCTCAACAAACTGACAACAGTGACAGAGCTCACTGCTACCTACTTTAAATTTTTATGTAGGAATAGTCCTTAAAAGGTATAAGCATAGACTACGGATTGTGACTTAAATATACAGTACTTGAGACTTTGTATTTACATAAATGTTTGAAGCACTCAGAAAAATACATTGAATAATGAACATGTGTACCTACCACTGAATGTGGTCAAATCTTAGAGGTTTTTATGGCCACATAGGTAATAAAGATATTTTATTGTCTCAAAGAACTAAAAGATTACATATATATATGTATATATATATATATATCATAAATCATATCTTCTAATCATTCTATATGTATTTTTGGCAGCTTGTGCTTTTTAGCATTGTTTTTAAGTTCTGGGGGATGTTTTGAATATTTCAACTCTAGATCATTTATTTCTATTGTTGGTTAGAATTACAACTTTTGGGGCCCAGAGGGATGGCTCAGTGGTCTAAAGCGCCTGCTTGGGAAAGCTTGGGCAGCTTCAGGGACCATGGTTCGATCCCCGGCACCACATGTTGCGCCAGCCCTGCCCTCGGGCTGAGCCGGCCATAAAAATGAGTGAATAAACAAATAAAGGTTCTGAAACAAGAAAAAAATAAATAAAATACAAAATTCTTTAAAAAAAAGAAGTACAACTTTTACTGTAAGTATCGCACAAGTTATTCAGTCTCTTCTTAGACATATGAGTTGTTTCAAATATCTGCTATTACAAACACTACAATGAATATGGTTTTTAGTGTTTTATAGGAAAATTCAAACATTTTGACTGCCACCTGTGACAATAAATATTTTTACAGCACATTGCAGCAGACACACTGTCTAAAAACTTGAGTGGAACTGTTTTCATCCTTATTATATGAACTGCACTGTGATACTGTCTTCTTTTTTGATGATAGGAACTAAACCCAAGACTATGCCACTGAGCTATGCCTCCAGCCTTGCTATATTTTCTACTCTTTTTCATTGAAAAATGTTGGGTGTGACCTAGAAAACTGGCTTTTAAAAGTTTTTGCAGTTTTTGAGACAGAGTCTCATTCTGTGGTTCAGGAGGGCCTTGACCTCACTATGTGGCCCATGCTGGCCTCAAACTCGAGGCGATGTTCCTGCCTCAGTCAGTATGCATTGTGGATAAATGAATGTAACTCCTTTTCTGCATGACAGTTCTTCAACTATTTGAAGATATCTGCCAAGCCTCGTGGGAAGTTCTTTCTTCAGCTGGACTATGTCTGTTCATTCAGTCATCCCCGGTATGGCATAGTTTCCAGTCTCCTTGTCACTTTGTGTACTCATCTTGGAAAATGGTCTATTCTTTTTTTGTGTGTGTGTGAGACCAGGGTTCAAACTCATGAACTTGCATTTACCAGGAAGGCACCCGTGCTGTGGAGCTATCTCCCTAGCCCCCAAAGGGTGATCATCTTTCTTTTCAGATAATGATGCAGCTAAGATTCAATTATTTTTCTTTCTTCACACCACACTAATGCCTCATTTGGAACTTTCTGTCCTTGCAAGCCCCTCAGTCTGTTAACTTGCTTCTGTTAAACTTTACCCTGTTTGTTACAGTTCCTGAAGTTAATTTTGAAGATTCAAATGTAACCGTTTTCTTACAGTAATAACATTGGTTCAACTACCGATTTAATTTTTGCTCCTGATTGTATCATCAAATTTATTATCTCTCCGTTTCAGCTTCTTCATTCAAATCAGTGATAAAATTATTAATTGGAACAAGGCTAAAGCAGAATGAGAAGCTGTTAAAAATCTCATCTCATAGCTGTGTGGTACAAGTGCCTGACTGGCAAGTGCAAGGTTGTGAGTTTGAACCCCAGTCCTGCAAAAACAAAACAAAACAAAACAACACAACACAAACAAAAAACACCCCTCATCTCACTGATTATAATGGTCTATGTGTATAATCCCTCCTAATCAGGAGGCTGAGGCAGGAGGATAGTAAGCTCAAGGCTGACCTGGGCAATTTACCAAGACCTTCATTTTAAAAAGAAAGAAAGGAAAGAAGGGAGTGGGCGGGCAGGTTAGTTCAATTATTTAAAGCCTCTGCTTGGCCAAACGCAGTAAGGTGCAGGGGACCGCAGTTCGATCCCTAGCTCCACAAGCAGCACCAGACCAGGGGGAGGGGGGAGTGGTGGGTGGGGTGGGAAGAAATCCTTTGGACAGCCTGATAGCTCCGCAGACTAAAGAACCTGCTCAGGCAGAACACAGAGGCTGGGGATTCAGGTTCGATCCCCAGAGTGCCATGCCGGCCCTGCTCCTGGGGCGTGCTGAGACTGCAACTGAGACTGGCGCGTGCACATATCCCCAGCACTTGGGAAAGGCTGAAAACAGGAGCATCTCTGAGTCTGATCTATGTATTGAGACCCTGTAGACCCTCTCCTAAATATAGGAAAGAAAGAAAGACAGAAAGAAAGAAGGAAGGAGAGGGCGAAGGGGAGTGGGAGAGGCAAGGGCAGGGGGAGGGTTGTAGCTCACCATTGTCTGGATTCAATCCTTAGAACTGAAAAACTGAACAAAATACATCAAGTTGACTTCAGTCTATTAAGCAGCATGATTTACCTATGCTTGTTTGTCCTTCGTGCTTTACTCTTATCTCCAAAGTCTGAAGGTCCAGTTTTTTCTATACTTGGTTTTATGGCTAGAATTAAAATTTTCAGTTCTCTTCTTGGAAGGGCTACTGGAGCTGTCCCTGTGTGCATCCATTACTAAGTCTCCTATTTACCTTTGAGGTTGCTTTCTGGATGGGTTTTCCTTTTTCCTTCAGTGCTAGGAATCGAAACTACGACCTTACACATGCTATGCTTTATCACTGACCTACATCCTCAGCTCCATGTTCTAGACATTGATTGGAGTTGAATGCTACCCTGTGCTCCTGTACTCCTGACCTATTACTTTCAGAGATGTAATTTCTAAAGCACTTTTTCTTTCCTTCTGTCCCGTGTACCTTCTTCTCTCTCTCCTTTCTTCTCTCTCACTTCCTTCCTCTACTTTCGTTTTTCTTTCTTCTTTTAATTTTCTTTATTGATGTGCAATTTACATAAAATAAAATTTATGCACTTTAAGTGTATAGGTTGATATCCTTTTGGGGGCTTGATTGGACCATTTCAATCAAGAAATAACTATCATTTCCATAGAAGAGTTTGTCATCTCCCTTTTAAGACTGTCTTTTCAAGCCACTGTCTACCAATTCTTGTCAGTGTAGATTATCGATAAATGAAATCATTCAATATTAACCGTTTTTGCTTTCACCCTCGTGCTCCTTGGTGAGCTGGGTCCGCGGCGCTGGGGCCCAAGACCGTTGGACCCTGGGGGCTCCCGCCTGGGCCCCTGGCTCCCGACCGGTGGGGAAGCAGACGGGGTCCGAGGCTCCTAGAGCACAGGGTGATTCCGGCTCTAGCTGCGGACGGAGGCTCAGTGGAGTTCAAGATGCTGATGAACATAACATCTGGTGCTTGCAAGAACTGGCAGAGCTCTTCAAGTACATAAAGTATATTTGACTACATTTAGGGATTTTGTCCCCATCCCTTTTATTGTGGTAGCAGAAATGAATTTGAGAATTTTGTGCCTCTGTGCTATAACACAGTTGGCCCACTAGGGACTAATTTCTGTAGAATTAAATTCAAATATTTAGGATTTTTTAAAATCAACTAGACCTAGTCTGAAATTATTTGGATTGATATACTTTATAAAGGTGATTGAGATTAACTGACTTAAGGTCAGAACAATTTAGCTATTTTATATAACTAAAATATCTTTTTTTTAAAAAAAATCTTGTACAATAGATCATTTTAGTGATTAGAGTTTGTTCTTTTAGCAGCATGAATTGCTTCTAACAGGTGAGGGAAGGGTTGACTACAAAGAGGCAAGAGGGGCTCTTTTTATGTGCTTACGTCTTGTTCCATAATTCTACTTGATTATAATGGTGATTATATAATTAGGCATCTTTCAACTTTCACACTTCGTGGATTTTACAGAATATAAATTGAGCCACATGTCATGGTGCATGCCTATAATCCCAGCACTTGGGAGGCTGAGGCAGGAGGATCATGTGAGTTCAAGACTAGCCTGGGCTGCAAAAGTGAGCTCAAGGCCAGCCTGAACTGCAAAGTGAGACCCTGTCTGAAAAAGACCAAAAAATAAATAAAGAATATAAATTGATAACTTCAATAAACGTGAGATTCAAAATAAAAAAAAATATTAACTGTTTTTTCCTACTGTGCTTTTCATTAAGCATAATCATCTCAAAATTCACCTATATTACTGCTTATAGGTATAGTTGATTATTTTTATTGCTCGATACTAATTACAATTTGTTTATTCAATCATCAGTTGATGGATGTTTTCTGGCTGTTGTGAATAGAATTGCTATAAACATTAATATAAATTTTTTATATAGACTTAGGTTTTCATTCTTCTAGTACAAAATGCCTATGAGTGGAATTTCTAGGATGCAGAATATTTTGAAACCAGATTTTAGCAGATTGTCTGGAGCAGACATCCTCAACACTTTTGGCACCAATGACTGGTTTTGTGAAAGACAGTTTTTTCGTGGATGGAAGAGAGAATGGTTTCAGGATGATTCAAGTGTGCTACATTTATTGTGCACTTTATTTATATATTATATGGTAATGTATAATGCCATAATTTTACAAATCATCATAATGCAGAATCAGTGGCACTCTTGGGTTTGTTTACTTGTAGCTATACAATCTCATCTGGGGGCAATGGGAGATAGTGACCTGGAGGGGGTTGCTTAGGTCCTTTCTAACAAAACAAAATGTAGTCTTGTTTATGTTGCTGTCACCAAAAAAATTCTGCCTCACAAAAATGTGATGTTGGACGCAGAAGCAGGCTTTTCAATGCTTTTTTTTTTTTTTTTTTTGCATTCTCAGGATATTGTGCCTTGGCTTCAATCCAGAGTATCTGGAGGTTAAAGTTGTCTCAGACATTCTTTTGAGGCCACTGTCTTCTGTGATCTCAAGCATTTGGTCCTCTTTTTCATGTATTTGGTACAGGGTCTCACTAGGCAGCTCAGACTTGTGGTGATCTTCCCATTTTCAGCCTCCCCAGAGCTGGGATTATAGGCCTGCACCACCATGCCAGGTCTTGGTTGTTGGCTCCTCATGCCCAGGGGAAGGGCCGGTGCAGCATATGGTACTGAAGATTGAACCACAGTCCCTGCTCTTGTCTAAGCAGGTGCTTAGTACACTGAGGTATCTCACCGGCCCTTGGTCTTGAACAGATAAATTTGATTCACCTGGCTTATTCACAAATGGGCTGTGAATCTATCCCTTACCAGTTTGGGGCTCTTTTTTGGTTAGGAAGTAATGCTCAAAGTCTTTTGGGCAATCACAGCCCTAGGGAGGCTGAGACAGGACAATTACTATGAGTTTGAAGGCAGCCTGGGCTACAATATGAGTTTAGGGCCAGTCTGAGCTGCATAGTCAAACTGTGCTTCAAAAATACAAAAACCCCACGTCTTTCAAAAGCTGAGATAGGTGACTGCGCATCAGCTGGGAGAAAGGAGGCCCTGGCTCAGTCTCTTTCAAAATCTCTGCTCATGCAGCATACATGTAAAAGCATCCCAATTTTTACGCAACTTTGTAATTCCAGTTTGTCTTTGAATGCAGCCATTTTATCTCCTGTTTTAAATACAACTATCAGTCACCCTGAAGTGACAGATTTAGTTCATTAAGCAGGTATTCTGTCACTGAAATGTGTTGCTGGTAGTGACTGTGTTTCAAAAAGACATCTGTAGAGCAACTTCTGTAACTCAAAAGCCCTTCTCAGTGGACCTGCCTTTAGTAAGCCATCTCACTTCTGTATGTAAGAGAGGATGTGCTACGGCTCATTTCTCGATGTCCCCCTACTGAACTTCATGTGCTCAATAGGTGGGGCTTTCTGAAACTAGCTGGTTCTAGTGTGTGATACTGGGATTAAGTGTGTGTGCTACCAAATTAGTCTACTGATTCAAATTGCATAGTTCTGGGTATGGATAATGGGAAGCCCCACCCAGGGCGCGGGTGGCACTAACCAATAAGCAAGTTTTCTGCATGGAACAGAAGGGGACAGAAAGAAGGCAGGGCCCCTGCTGCTACTTGCTGCCTTTTGCTTGCCATAGCATGGACTGTCTCTACTCATAGCATGGACTGTCTCTACTCTCTCATGCCTCGCTGCCACAGTGATCCGATTTGGAACCATCCAGCTATGGTGTGTCACAGCTGTGAGGTGAAACAAACCTTTCTTCATTTACCTTTGGGTATCAGGTATTTTGTCTCAGCAACGAGGAAGTAACTAAGACAGGATGTGTGCGCTTTGCGTGCATCTCTTCACAGTACTGTGTGAATGGATGAAAACCAAGGCCACGTACTTTCCGCGGGTTGGGCATTTTAACCACATGCTGTGAATGTTACCTGGCTAGCTAAATTTCTTTATGGGTAACAGAGTGCACAGATTCATCCAGAAGCGAGCTACTTGATCAGAGGAGTGAAGCCAAAAAGCCCTACAGTCATGGCAGTTGGTGAGGACAACAGTGGTGAATAAAATAATGGGCAGGCCACGTACAGACAGAAGTGTTGCATTCTAACATCAAGCTTGGCATCAGATGCAGCTGTACAATTGGAGTACATCGCTTTACCTGTTACTATAAAACCTACCTCCAGCTGCAATTTCATTGTTATGTGCCACTCGCTAATAGAGTTTTGCTATGAATCTGCAAAGGATTTACGGTTCCTGGATACTCAGCCCTCTCTGCAAAGGTTAATATGCATTTGTGACTGCACTGCAGGGCTGGCATCACCACCTCAAATCCACCTCAGATAAGTAGGCATTAGATTCTCAGAGGTGGGGTATAAGCCAGCTTCCCTCTCAGGGCCTTCTTCCTCCTATGAGAACTGCATGCTGTGTGCTGCCGCTGGTGTGACAGGAGGTGGGGCTCAAGCACATGAGCCCTGACGAGCTCAAATTCTGGGAGCTGGCTTGCTCACTGCTCACTTACTGTGCAGCCCAGGTCCTTACTAGTACAGACTAGTACTGCTCTATGGCCTGGGGTGAGAGCCCTTGTGTTAGAATGCTGCGCTTCCTTTGGAAATGACAGATTTTGCAAAGGCCCCAATCCTTAATTTAAGAAATAATGGAAACCTGGTGGTGCAAGTTTATAATCCCAGCACTCTGGCAGGAAAGAGGATTACAAAGCAGAGCCTGGACTGGGTAGTTCAGTGACGTGGTAAAATTCTAGCTTAGAATGGAAGATGAAAAAAGGTCTAGGGGTGTAGCTTAATGTGAAGGTTCTGGATTGAGTCTCCACTTCTGCAAAAATAAAAAGCAAACCAAAACAGTGCAACTGGTCTTGGATTTCCTAAGGTGTGACACCTGATTAAGTAAACAGGCCACCATTTTGGGAAGCACTGGCACTAGGCCAGGAAGGATTTAACATACGAAATGGTAAAAAGCTGGTGTTGAAGAAATTAGAATATTTATGTTGAGACAATTGAGACTAGTGGCCTTTTTTAATATCAGGATTAATTATTATTAATTAATGGTAACTTTTAAATATTTTTTCTATTTTAAAAAATAACAAGAAATATTTTTAAAAATCCATTAGAAATGATACAGAATTTCACTACAAAATGGTAGGAATTCAAAAATGATTGTTATATTGCACTTTATTGTCTTCAAATTAATTATTCAGATTGCCAGATATAAGCATGCAAAATTGGTCAAAACATTAAAAAGGTGGAAAACAATGTAAGCATTAACTGCTCTTCTTAATAGACCAGCAGAAATCAGCAGGAAAATTACCCATGCTATCCTATGTCTGTCTGTCTGTCTGTCTATCTATATTTTTCCCTTTATTCTTTCTTTCCTGCTTTCCCTCATTCCAGTAGTTCTTTCCCTCTGAACAGTTTCTTTCCCTTTCGCAGTATCCATTGTACCTTTCAGGTTCTATTTGCTCTTTCAGGTTCTTCCCCTTGAAGACAATACAATGTTTGCACATGGGGGTTTGATTTATTTCACTTATGAGTATGGTCTCTAGTTTCATCCATTTACTTATAAAAACCTTGAGTTTATCTTTCTTTATAGCTGAGTAATACTGTGTTGTATAAAAACAGCACATCTTTTTCTTTCATTCATTCCTTGGGTGATGGGCTTTTTGGTTGTTTAACGGCAACTTTTTTTTGTCTTTTTTGAGACAGGGTCTCTCTATGCAGTTCAGGCTGGCCTTGAGCTCACTTTTGTAGCCCAGGCTGGTCTTGAACTCACACTGATCCTCCTGCCTCAGCCTCACAAGTGCTGGGTCTACAGGCGTGAGCCACCACGCCCGGCCTAATGGAAACTTTTTATCAAGCTTTGGAATGCTTTCCTATGGCTAGTTTGGAGACTTTTTTTTTCCCCTTTTGGCAAAGGGGTCTTGCTGTGTAGCTCAGGCTGGCTGAGAACTCATGATCTTTCTACTTTAGCCTCCTAAGTACTAGGATTGTAGTCCTGTGCCAGGTTGGAGGCAAATTCTTACTCTTTTTTCTATAGATTTGCAACTTTATGTTTGTTGTTATATAATTTCCCTATAACAGCTTACAATATCCAAGTTTATGTTTGTTTATGATAATATTTATGGGCCAGAAATATAATTCAGTGTCACAGTGCCTGCCTAGCAAGCTCAAGGTTCTGAGTTTGATTCCGTGTTGCCAAAATAAAAGTTAATGTTTATGATGGTTGTAAGGAGGAAGATAGCAGCTCATTTGCTTTATCAAATCTTCAAAAATAGTTACAGTGTATATTCAACACCAGTTCTATTTGATAAAAATGTAAAATGAGCTATAGATGTAATTTAAAATTTTCGATCTGGGGAGATAGCTCAGAGGGGTAAACACCTGCTTGGCACACACAAGATCATGAGTTCAAGTCCCAGTACCAAAAAATGAAATTAAATAAATATAAAATTTTCTAGTAGTCACCCTAAAAAATAAAAAAGAAACAGGTGAAGTTAATGTAAATAATAATTTTAGTACTATATTTCCCTGTTTTTTTTAAAAAATAAGACTTCCTAGGAAAATAAGTTCTAGCACGAATTTAAAAGAACCATCCCCTGAAAATGTATTCAACTGTATCTGATGTAGGTTTTATTTTCAGGGAAGCACCGTTGCAGCCCTACATATCTGCAGTATTGATTTACCATGTAATCAGCATGTAAAATTCCTGAGATATTTTATATTTTTCATTTAAGTCCTTGACAACGGTATGCATGTTATAATTATTGCATATCTCAATTTAAAATTTGTTTATTTATTTCTTGTGGTGCTGAGGTGCAAGGCCTAAGACCTTGCTCACCACACCCAGTTTATTGAAACTCAAAGACTCTTATTTAGAAGGTTCCTTGAATTATTTTTTCCCATTCTTTTAAATGTCACAGTGGAATCCTCAGATTAAGAAAGACAGTTATTAGAAAATGTCCAAAGCAAGAGCCACAGAGTTTATAGTTGTAAACATATTGAGTCTCTGTTCTGTACAGAAAGCTTATTTGGATATTCACAGAGTGTGTGGTGTGCACCTATGAGGTAGAAATAGCAGTTATGAAATGAAGAAAATGATTTGTTGACAGAACTGAACTTCCTTCCTTCTCTCCTTTTTTTTTCTTTTGGTGGGACCGTGGTTCAAACTCATGACCTTGCTCTTGCCAGGCTGGCACTTGTGCTGTGAAGCTATCTCTCTGGCCCCTTCTCCCTCTTTTTTTTTTTTTTTTTTTTTTTTGAGACAAGTCTTGCTATGTAGCCCAAGCTGGCCTTGAATTTTTTATCCTTCAGCTTTAGCCTCCCAAGAGCTTGAATTAAAGGCCTGCAGAAGCACACCTGGCCCTATAACAGCTTTCAAACTTTTGCTTCTACATGTCTTTCTAATGGTCTTTTCTGTTGCCATGTTTTACTTTTTGCTGTAGTCATAAGTAACTGCTTATGGTACTTTGAACACTGTGCCTTTCTACACCATGATGTTTCTGCCTCTCATGTGTTCTTTCACTTAGTAATATCTGCCAGAATTCTCTAATTTATCCCTCTACACTTACTTCAAACAACACCTGGTTGAAGTCTGTCGTGCCACTCCTAATCTATCTCATCCCTCAGATGAGGTAAGAACTATTTAAACCTTTCTTTAAACTCATAGCACCTTACTACATTATTACACTGTACTTTTCTGTAGTACTAGGGATTAAAGCAGGTGCCCCCATTTCTTGCTACATTACATTTTAATTTTTCATTATAATTGCTCTTGACAGTGTGACACTCTTGATGTTATTGGCTGCCTCACTTATATATCAAGAAAGATTGCCAGTGTGTGCCTGATACCAAGCATTCAGTAAATTTTTTGTTTTTTGCAAGGACACATGAAGAAGCCAGATAAAGGCATGGTTGCCTTAGATTCTGTTCAGGGCTGTGCTTTAGCTAGTGTTGATCTTTAGGCTTCATTTTAGTCAATTATAAAATTAGAGTGTGTTACTAGCATTTTAAAGTGAGTTATAATTCTAAAAAATTATTTGACTGATGTGTATACCACATAGATTTTATGTGGAAATGAGTAAGCTTCTCGTGTTCCTGTTATATCTTTGCTGCTTAGCAAAGTACCTGTCTATCATTAAATGATTATTCAATGAACAAGTAAAGTAACTTTTGTCTATTTCATTCATATTGCTCACAAGGGTAGCAACCTGTCATGAAGAATAACCATGATTTTTCTTTAACTGATTGGGAATCTTTCTCTTTTGATGGTGAGGGCCTTGGGTATACTCAGCTAAGCATACATCCTACTGTTGAGCAACACCTCCAGGGCCATGGAAAATTCTTTCGACTTGATCATAATTTGGGTTTTATCATGATTTCATGATGATAATGATGATTTGGACATTTCTGATGATTATTTGGGAATACACATGGGCTCAGGTAAACCTTTTTTGTGTTTTTCCAACACTATCAAAAATTGTCCACAGGGCTGGGCATTGTGGTGCTTGGCTGTAATCCAAGCACTTGCCCCTGTCTCAAACAAAACAAAGCAAAAACAAAAATAAACAAACCAAAAAATCCCCCCAAAAACCTCCAACCAAACCAAAACAAAACAAATCACAGGGTACTTAATTGTTAATTATATTTTTCTTAGCAATCCTCTAAAGAACTAGTCCATTCTATTAGGAAGGATGGGCTAACAATACTGTGTGTGGAAAATTAGTTATCTTTTGATTTCATTATGCTTTGGACTTTTTTTACACTCAAATTTTATTTTCTGTGGTGTCTGTCAGTAAAAGTGGAACATTAGTTCTAGGATCCTCACAATTCTTGGATGCTCATGTCCTTTGTATAAAATGGCATACTTAATTTTTGTATACAGAGCCTCCAACCCCCTGGTCTCAAGTGATTCTCTTGCTTTAGCCCTCTAAGTGCTGCTATTAAAGGTACTTGCCAACACGCCCTACTCTTTTCCAAATAGTTTTGATCCCCAGTTGCTTAAATTCATATACATGGCACCCATAAATATGGTGGGTTGATTGTATTATGTGAAGTTTAATGCTACAGAGATAAGATACCAGAAAGACAGGTGAATCAACTTTGACTTGTTTTAAAGACCTCTTTGGTAGAAGTTGCTAAAATATAATCAATCTCACTAATTGGCTTCAGCCTTCCACTGTTTTATTCTAGTCTACCTACTCTATCCTCAACCTTTCAATGTGTTTTTCTGGTTTGGTTTAGATGTGAATCTATTGAGAAAGTATTTTAGATAATTACTCCTGTCTTCCAGTGCATAATATGTTGTTAACACTCAGTGAACAGAAATTCATTTATTAATTGAATTAAGGTTGTTTAAATAGATGGAAAGAGCTTTTGGGTAACCATGGTAACCAAAACAAGCCAGATCTTAGCTGAATAGAAGATTTTCAATCAAAAGCATTTAGCTACAAAGGATAGCAAAAGGTAACAGGATGTAATGAGACTAACAGTGTAGCATATACTGATGCCTGGCAAAGTAGGTGCTTACGGATAGGGTCATTTTGGCATGTTGCATTTAGTTGTGGGTCTTTACAACAGTATGAAAGAGACTGGATATGTAGATCCTTGAGACATTTATACTATGTGCATTTGGTCAGCAGAACTGAGTTGTGCCCTTCTTTGGGAAACAATCTTCCTACGGATGGGGTTGTTCAGTGCCAGATAATTCTGTCCTCTCATCACTGAGTTCAATGCCCTAAAAGTGAGTGGCTAGATTTTCTTACTAGAGCCAAGAAGGAAATTCTTTTATGATTAACATGATATCTTCTGTGTTTGTCACCCTGCCCCCTAGTAAGTTGCCAGCCCAGACTGCAAAGCTTTATCTCCTGATGAGCACAGGCTGTGGGATTAAGATTGCTTCAGTCTCTGAGCGCGTTCTGTCCAGGACAAAAAAGTGCACAGCTGCTGTGGAGAAATGAAGCAGTTAGCCATCAAATTTAAGAGAAATGGTGTTTTCTCTTTCTTTTTTTCTTTCTTTCTTTCTTTCTTTCTTTCTTTCCTTCCTTCCTTCCTTCTTTCTTTCTTTCTGTCTCTTTGTTTTTCTTTCTTTCTTCTCTCTCTCTCTCTCTCTCTCTCTCAAGTTGTGCTAAGAACATTTAGTATGAGATCTTTTCTCTTAATCTTTTTTATGGTTCTTAGAGTCAAACTCAGGGCCTCACATATGCTAAGTAAGTGCTTTACTGTTGAGCTATGTATTTCCAGGCAGTTTAACATAATTTTAAGTTATTAATGTTTTGTTGTGAGCTATAAGCACACAACAGATCATCAGAGCCATAGGGCTTAATCGTCTTGCTTGGCTGAAATTTTACACTTATTTACTAGTACCTTTCCATTTCCCCCCCTTCTCAGTATCTCAAAGTCTTTCTGTTACTGTGTGATAAATTCAGCAGATAAATTCCAGGCCCTTTTGTAGGATGAGGAAAGAACTGCAAGTGCATAGTCCAAATGGTAAGTGAGAAGCAACTACATTTATTGAAGATCAAGAGAAAATGTGCTCAGGGCAAGTCCATGCTGACAAAAATATGGCATGAACGGAAAAGTGCTGCTGCAATAGCAGAAAAGCAATACGCATGGCACACATATAAATCAGGCCTTCAGAATTGAAAGGATGTGCACTTTAGCCCAGGTGCCTCCCCTGAGTCCCTAGGTATAATAAGAATGATTGATGGGGTGCGTGTCATTCTAGAGCCTTTAAACATGAATGCCAGTTTCAGAATTCACTCTGATCTTAAAACACATTTATGAGATGTAGTACTACATATTCATGAACCCTTAATAAGGTTTTAGGGTGAAAGTGCCTGAATGTTATGCCAGGAGATCCAGTACCTGTATGCTGTGCCTGGATGTCAAAGATTTCCTGGGTTTTTGTTATTAATTTCTACACTTGTTAGGACAATGCAAGGCAGCATTGTCCTAGGTGTTGTTGATATTGAAAGGTGTGGGAGGGTGTGACTTCCTCTGCTACACTGTTTTATCTGCACTAATTCTACTTGGTGACTCCTTGAATTTGATTTAGATATCTCTCTTAAGCAAAATCATGCACATTTATCTTTCTGTAGTTGGTTTACTTCACTTAGAGTAGTGTTTTCAGGTTTCATTCATGTCAGGACATGCTGTATTTCAGAATTTTCTCCTTCATATGGCTGAAAAGTATTCCATTGTAGGTGTGTACCATACTTCCTTTTTCCCTTTTTTGGATTTGAAGTGGGGTCTGGCTACATTGCCCAGGTTGACCTCAATCTCCTGTGTTTGAGTGATTCTCCTGCCTCAGAACAGCAAGTAGCTGGGACCACGGATGTGTGGTCCCACCTGGCTTTTGTTCCACAGTTTATGCCACAACATCTTTGGATGGTTGTTTCCATATCTTGGCTATTGTGAATAGCGTTGCAGTGAAAATAAAAGTACTAATATCTCTTCAAGTTCCTATTTTCCATTCTGTTGGCTATGCACCCAACAGTGTGATTATATATATATATATATATATATATATATATATATATATATATATATATTTAACTGTATTGGAGACAGAGTTGCAGTATGTTCCCCAAGCAGTCTCAACATCCTGGGCTCAAGTGATCCTCTTTCCTCAACCTCTCTAGTAACTACACCAGTCTGGGCTGCATAAGCAAGTTGAAGACCAGCTTGTGCTACATGAGACTCAAAAAACAAAGCAAAACAAAAGGAATAATGAACCGATAGGATTACAAGTATAGCTACTTAGCAGTATTGATCCAATAGGGAAATGAGCATGTAGGAAGGATATAATAACCTTGGCTTATCTATGACTTACAAAGCAGGCACATTTTGGGGGTGGGATGATGAATATCTGAACTTAATGGACTGGGTGGGAGTAACTGCAGCATAGCCCCAAGTTCCGTTTATCCTTTAAAGTGTGCAAGTCTGGTTATTGTGCTTTATCTTGAAATCTTGTCTTCTTCAGATGTATCTCTAGCCACATTTCTGAGGTCTTTATTTTTCTGCTGACTTCCTTGAGAGTTTAGTCACTCTATGACTATATACCAATTTCTATCTAGCTTTGCTGCCTCTAATATTGGTGTGAGGTATATGTCATTGTGCTTTTGCTTTGCATTTCTATGATGATTAGTAATGTTGATCATTTGTAATTTTTGGTGAATATAGAATACTTTTTAATATTTTATATCTCTGTTGGGATTCTTAGTTTTCTTGACCGAAAGGAATATCTTCATTATAGTTATTTTAAATTTATCTGTCAGGCAAATCTTATAGGTCTTTCATTGGGATCAGTTTCTGGAGATTTGTCTTACTCCTTTATATGGAACATTTTTGCCTGGTCCTTCATTTCAGTGACTAGGCCCACTGTTATCTGGTAGATCTTGCTAAAAGTGGCTCATCAACTAAACACTGCCAGCTTCTGGGCTGCTTGCCTGTCCCCACTGGAGTTGGATTCCAGATTTTTCTCATCTCAAACAAAGAATTAAACAAAATGAGGAAAAGTTAGTGGCCAAGTTTATCTGAGAAAGTAAAAGGAAAGAGTGAGGGTGCTACTGGCTCTGCAGAGCAAACTTGGGCCAAGTAAAAGGACAAAAAAAAAAACAACAAAAAAACACTCTGGAGAAGAAGTCAAGATGGCAAGCTCTTCTTGGCATCTGTGCTCTTTCTATTGTGCAAATCTGAAGGAAGCTTGCAAGAATGTCTACATATGAGTCCGGAGAGGTGGTGCTGGAATGTCAAGTCTAAGCCATCCTATTGAAATTCTGCTTGAGTTCTCACTAGAAATCCCTATGCAGGGATTTAGGGTCTTGTGATTGACAGAATGTGCCTGTTTCCTCAGCCAGCTTTGCCATGTTCTGACCTCTTATCTCACCACCAGAAATTCTGGGGCTCTCTACCAACTCTTTTTCTCAGGCAGAAGCAGACAGCCGTTGATTTTGTCTGCTTCCTCTGTGCTGAACATGAAGGGATCAGTTATGGCACTTATTAGTGAGAGGCTTAACTGTGCTACAGTTCTCATCAAAGATAGATGCTACTTCTCTGGATGGCAGTTGGGGTGCTGCATGGATGAATGGATAAGCTCTTTCACTCTCCCAGCAGAAGCTAAATGCTAGAAATTTTCATTTGTAGCGCTACAGCGTGTTTACTTGTCAGGACTTCCATAGGGGTAACCATGCCCTGTTCGCTTTTGTGGTTGTCTTCTGTGATCAGGACATGCTGCTCAGAATTGCAACACATTGCTGTGAATGTCTCTTGAAACTATGGCACGTGCAATGTTCTGACTTCTGAATTACATTTTCTTGTTTGTATTGTTTCATACCATACCCAGTTTGTCACTTGGGACTTCCTAGAGTATCATATAGAAAAAAATGAGTATCTTTCTGACCACAGATAGAGACTATGATTGGCAATGTGATTGGTCCATGACTGAAGGAAGGATAGCATGACCTCTCGACAATTTTAGGTTTTGGCTGCTCTTATTCAAACCAAGTTCTACACTTTGTGTAGTTTCTGTTGGCTTATAGTCAGAGCCATCATATAGCACTCTGAATCATCTTGCTGCGGTTCTCCTTTCTGCTCTTTCTCAGTTGTTGCAGAATCTTGGCCTGTTATTTGTTCCACATCCTTCCCAATATAACCACTGTGGAATATAGCATTGCAAATTAAAGAGCTTGAATTTAAGCTCTAGCTTGCTACTTTCTATTATTCTTAAGGAATTCACTTCATTTTCCATTTAATTTTCTACTTTTTCTTTTGCCTCTTTTTTCAGTGCTGAAGATTGAACACAGAGCCTTGTGCATGCTTTTAAATCTTATAAAATGAAAATATCTCTTATGTAGTAGATAGAAGATTAAACATGAATGCATATGAAAAAGATTTGAGACTGTAAAGCACTCTGCAAACATTAATTTTGTTTTCACTTTCTTCATTCTTTTCTCACTAAAGAAGTTGAATATAATCACTGTGACTTGGACTAGCATCTTGAATGACTCTGGCTGGTCTTTGAGCAGCTTTGACTTTTGAATGACTGGATGAGCTGATGGAGGTCACAGGGAGAGACTTGGCAGAGTTGTGGATAGATTTTTCCATTTTGTAACAGAAACTTCCTTCTTCAAGGACAAGGAAAATGTTTTATTTTCTTTATACTGTACCTAAAATGTTGTCTAATTAGAATGAATTGATACTAATTAACATGGCTGCTGCAATAGAGCCACCACCTTGTTTTAACTAGGATAAATTTTATTTAAATCGAATAGATTGAAATTATGTTATAAATCATAGTTTATTTCAGTAGCCAGGAAGGTAATTTACCGTTTTCACCAAAAATGCACTATTTTGCTTGATGTAACCTTGATGCAGCACGTTGTCTTTGCATCTCAGGAAGTGTTTTGGGCTGAGTTTCTAGAAGCAAATGTCTCCTTAGTGTACCTCTCATTCAGCTATGTGATTGCTACTCCCTATACTCAGCTTTGCTGACTGCATTTTATCCTGAAGTACTACAGTGCTATGGTTGCTAAACTGAATGGCATTGAATATATGGCTTCAAAGGACTAGAAATATTTTGATGAGTTATATTAATCTTTAAGCACTGAAGAGAACTTTCACAAAGTAAAATTATTGTCTTCATAATCTCATATACTCTATAATCAAAAATTGTAGTTGGTTTTTAACAACAGCATATTACAATTTTTTTGTATATCAGGGAAGGGTCTACAGGGTGTTCAGGGTCTCACTGCTAGATGGGACTCCTAGTGATCCGCCTGTGTACAGCCTCCAGAGCTGGGATTACAAGCGTTGCTGTCTCTGCGTGCCGGGGGTGGGGCTGGCAGGGTAGGTCTGGGATTGAACTCTAGGCCCCTGTGTCTGTTTGCAGGCCCTTTAATCGCTGAGCTATTTGGATGGCCCTTATTAGAATATTTTAAAAAGAAACTTAAACTTAAAATTTAGTCAGGCCTGATACTGCACGCCTCGTAGCAATTTCAGTAGTCAGTAGGCTGAAGCAGGAGGATTGCTGTGAATTCGAGGCCAGCCTATGCTACAAAGTGAGCTCAAGGCCAGTTTGAATTACACAGCAGGATCATGTCTCAAAAAGACAAAATTTTTTTGTTTCCTTTTCAAATATATTTCAGGGATGGGATATATTTCAGTGGTAGAGCCTAGGATTCTGAAGGTCTTAAGTCAGGTCTCTAGTACCACGAAAAAAAAAATCTCTTTTAAAATAAAATAGTATTTGAACATTTGCAAACATTACTTAAAATCTTCCTTGATCTTATTTAGTGTGATGACTAGCATGCTTCTAATTCTAGGTAACTCTAGCTCAGTGCGAAGGCCTCAGATTGAACCCTTAGTACCATTAAAAAACCAACCCCACCCATGAAACTTTCCTGACCTCCCCCATTTCTGTGCATGCATGTGCATGTATGCATATGTGGGTGTATTTGTTTGTTTAGCTCAGGGCCTTATGCTAAGCAGGTGATCAACTATAGTGCTATACCCCAAGATCTTTTTTGAGACAAAAGTCATAAATAAGTTCTTTAGGCTGCCCTCAAATTTGGCATTCTCCCACCTCAAGTTTCCCAGTAGTTACGATTTCAACAAAGACTATAATATATACCTCTCAACAGAACATAAAATTACCTGATATTGGAGGAGCCTTTTGGAATTGAATTCATAGCCATACTCACAGAAGGGAAAGATTTGACCACTGAGATATACCTCCTCCTGATATAGGGGAAAGAAATTCCCAGCCTGAAAGATACCTGGGATGAGTTCATGTTCTGTGAAACTGAAGAATGAATTTTAGGAACAACAGAGGTTAAGAGCAGAATACACATATTTTTCATTATTTATCTATTTTTAATGTATTTACTGCAGGGTATACACTGATTGGACTCATAGTGATCTTCCTGCTGTCAGCCTGCTAAGTACTGGGATTATAGGCCCTGGGCCACCACACCGAGTTTCAGTCACCATCTCAGCATGCCAGGGGACAGCACGGCATGCTGGGTATCAAACCCTGGTCGCTGTGTCTACCTAAGCAGGCACTTTAAGCCTCTGAGATATCTGGTCGGTCATTGTTATATTTATTGAGGGAAAGAAAGCTTCTGTCCATGAAAGGGACAGAAGGGGACCCAAGTGGGTCAGCCAGAACTCTGCTTTTTCTAAGGGTTTTATAGAGTGAAACTACCAGGTAAGGTTAGTCTAAGTTAGAAAACATGGGAACTCGCAAAGTGGGCATGAGGTGGGACAAAATTATGGTCCACCAATAAGATTGCAAACATGATTGCTTAGGTAAAATAACTCAAATTGGGATCAAATGGGGGAAATGAGTCATGTAGCAAGCCAGCATGAATACAGAGCAGGGGTCTTCCTGTAGGGGTTGGGCTAGTGACTCTTCTTAGTTCTTTCAGGGTGACTGATGCCTATTAAAATATTAATCTTTGATGCCCATCCCCAAGGGGGTATGTGGGTGCATTTGTTTACTCCTTTGTCTTTAGGTCTGGCCCAGAGGTGCCTGTCTCTCCCACAGTTACAAGGTTTCTTGTCTTCCATACTGGCTCCTTGGGGGCCTAGTCCTGTCTGAATGCCCATAATATTTCTAAGTCAGCTGCCTACAACACTCTTAGTTAGAAACTGTGGAGCTGTTTCTTCCTGTCCTCTAATTGAAAATAGCACCCTATGGCTATTCCTGTTTCCATTGTTTAAGGAGAGGTAGAAAATAAAATAACAAAAGTTTAGGAGATTGCTGATACCCTGGGCTATAGCATGTGGGCAATAAATCTCCTAACGTGATCTTCTGGTCACATTTACCCCACTTCCACCTCATTACAGCCTCATAAATGTGCATTACATCTCATAAATATAATCAAGATCGGTGAATTCTAGGGTGAGCCTGAGTGCTAAGAGCCCTTAAGATGGCTTAGCACCCTGTTAGTCACACTTTGAGATCCTGTGGGAGACACCTAAAGCAGAGATGTGTGGTCTTTCAATTCTGAAAGCTTTTGTTATCAGCCCTTCCTTTTTTTGTTCCCTTGCTACTTTTGATCTGTATGCAGTGCTTTTCCATCATCCTGGCATTTTCATTGGTCTGTGTTATACCTTTGCTAGCATGGACTGGCCCTTGCCACAAGTTCCCATGCCTTTCAATAAATTTAACTGCATGCTAGTTCTACTAGGTGTATGCTTGTCTTTTCTCTTTGTACACTAGAACCTAGACTATTTTGGCCTATTACATTTCTGCCCATGATATTTTATATGGACCTTTCCACTAAGTAATTTATAGGAAAAAGTAAGATAAGAGTTTTTATATGTCTTATTTATTGAACTGTTCAAAGTATGTATGGTATTTCTGGATGTGGTGGCACATAGATAGAATCCCAGATACTCCTAAGGCTAATAAAGGAAGAATGCAAGTTTGAGACCCGCCTGGACAATATAATGCGATGCTGTCCTAAAATAAAATGTACAAATGGTTTGGGCATGTAGCTCAGCTGCAGAATGCTTCCTTGCTTGGCATATATGAGACTCCAGGTTCAATTCTCAGAACTACTGAATAATTGAAATGTTTTCCTAATCCCTCCACTTGCTTAATATTTACTGAAAATTTCGTGTGCTCTAAAAACATTCAAACATAATTTGCTGTGTGAAGGCCTTACTTGAATCTGTTTTCTTACATTTAACTGAAAAAATTTTATAGCTGATTTATTTTTTCTTAAAATTAATTGTTTCTAGAAGTTTTGTAGCTGTCTGCTTTGTAAATTAATCTATACATTGGGGTTGGCACTGTAAGTGCTTGCCTAGCATTGATGAAGCCCTAGGTTCCATGCCCAACACCAAACAAAACTGTTTTGTTTGAGCAGTTTAAGAATCTTTTGGAAAATGCTGTCTGAGTGCTGCTATGAATTTTAACATTTCCTTACTCTGAGATTTGGAAACGTTATAAGAAATTAGTGGCATATAGTTTATAGAAATTTCTGGTACATGAGTTTGGAGGAAAAAACTCAATTTTGATGGTGTGGAGGGCATCAACTGTGATTGTACATCGTGCGTGGGTTGTAAGGAATTCTATGGCCTAATAAGATTTATTTACATGGAGAATCTGGAGTTCAGATGGCTTAGAAAACAGTGACATCATTTGTACAGATTCAATAACTGATTGATGTTGTCTATAATTGGGCATGTCATATTTTTTCTCACAAAGTAAGGTCAGGACTTCAGAGCCAGAATAAATTAAGCCTAATGCTTGAAAATATTGGTAAATATTTGAGTTTGACAACAGTACACATTCACAAGTTTGTTTCAGAATTTCTATATTTCTTCATTTTAATGACACTACTATGTTCTGCAGTTTTTAAAAAATTAACAAATTATTTTAAAGAGAGTAAAAAAATAATAAAAAACATTAAAAGCAATACACACTTTTGAAAAACAAGATGACATGAATTCAACTATGGTTGCTATAGTGCATATTGTTGTCTTCAAAGTAGTTGTTCACGTGTTTTGCAGTTTTAAGATTACCTATAATGAAACTATTGTTTGTAAAGGGCAATAAATTTTACTTTCTGAGAATGAGTAATGGTGATTAAATTATAAATAAGTGACTTCCTGGGAATACCAATTCTCTTGTAAACTGTACCATATCATAGCCAAAAGCAAGTTTTTCTCCAGTTTTTGCCCTAAGTATTATTTCAAGTTTCTTCATGTTATAGTGATTTGCCAAAGATTAAGGAACAAGTTTCCAAATGATTTGCTATTTTTAGTCACTGATGATAGTTTGTAGCACATTCATCATTCAAAACAGCATCCTAACAGATGATTCACATAACATACCTGTGGCAATTTATAAGCTCTTCAGGGAGATAGCAAATATCAATAGAGTCTATGTATGAAATGCAGAATGCTCAGATTGGCAAAAAATAACTTTGTTGGCTGGGTATGGAGATATATACCGATAATCCTAGCACTGTGGAGGCTGAGGTAGGAGGGTTATTGCTAGTTTGAGGCCAGCTTGGGCTGCAAAGTGAGTTCAAGACCAGTCTAAACTACATAGTAAAACTTTGTTTCAGAAAGGTCAATAAGTGCCTGTAATCCCAGCTGTTGGGAGGCTGTAAACAGTGGGATCACTAAGAGTCCAATCTAGTAGTGAGACCCTAAAAATCCTGTAGACCCTTCCCTAAAATACAAAAATAACTAACTAAATAAATAAATAAGTACAAAAGCCCAAAGCAAAAAGGCCAATAAGAACCTAAAAGAGGGGCTGGGGAGATAGCTCCAAGGCACAAGTGCCTGCTGGGCAA
>PVJA010017331.1:37500-41848 GCA_004027025.1 Myocastor coypus | reverse complement strand
AGAAGAAGAAGAAGAAGAAGAAGAAGAAGAAGAAGAAGAAGAAGAAGAAGAAGAAGAAGAAGAAGAAGAAACAAGTTAGTCGAAGCTCTAGACATGACATTGCAGCTACCGCAAACAACAAAAACACAAGGTCTTGGGGGTCTTACCTGGTGATGGGTACACGGTTGATTTTGATCTCGTAGAGGAAGGGATTTTGAAATCTAAGAAATAATTCACTGCCTGGTTTGATACTTTTTTTTCTTTTTGCTGAAAGTAATAGAAGCCTTTAATGCTTCAGAGCATAACAGTGGCATGAACACATTTCTGTTCTGAGAGAATCCAGCAGATGCAGTCGAATGACTATAATCAATTCAGAATGGAAGCAATGGTTTCCCTTAAAGAGGTTGCAAGATGTGTTGTAGAAATATTTGTTGGCAGTGCAATTATATTGCTTGCAGTTCCAAGGGTCTACTGCTTTCAAAATAAATAGAGGGAAAAATACCCACAAGGACTAAGTAACATACACATCCCAATTCTTAAGTAGGTGAAGAGTAAGGGCTGGATCAGTGATTCTAAGAAGAGTTAAAAAGTCCTGGAACTTGTGTCACCACAAACTTAGTGGCGTTTGGATTGCCTCATGCATTGTAAAGCATTCGTGTTCTGTCCTTCGGCTCACAAAGTCCCAGTCTTTGGAGCTATCTTCAAACATGTTACAATGAAGGAGCACCTCTGTAAATATTAGATATGCCTCTGACTTAGCTGAGTTTTAAATAAATCTCTTAATCATCCTTTCTCTTGTGAAGGTGGATGGAAAATGATTGGAGAATTGTGAGGATGGGAGTTTGATTGAGATAAAATAGTTTTGCGAAGCTGATTACAAACTTCAAAGGTGCATAGGTAAATAAGAGACAATCATTATTATGTACAGCTTAATCTTACAGATCTCTGTATTCCTCAAGAAATCTCCAGGCTGCTTTAAATAACTATTTTAGACATACATTTTACCCTAGGAATTGACAGGTATTTATCATACATTAGCACATTTAAAATGTTTCAGACATTACATAGAAAACTTGAACTGTGCTTATCTTTTTTCTGGTATGGATCTTTAAAATAGCATTGAAGTTATTTTTACACTAATAAAAATGTGCCTCATCACCACAAGCTTGGACCATAAGACACTTCAGTAAACAGCATTTCCGTACTGTGAGCTGCTCCATTTCATTGCTAATCACAGGCCCGGCTGTGTGGTGTGCTCGGGAATCTCGTAGTGAGATTAAACAGTAGGATATAGGACTACATTCTGTATAAAATCAGCAATGCTCAGTGTTTTTAGCTGGAAACCAATGAATTAATTCAACAAGGGAAGGATGGGCGGGGGAGAGGCAGCCTCTCTGCTCTTTCATTGTCTGACTGTATTCTCCACCGCCCAATCTCAGAGGTCAATGACTCAAGAGAAGTCCCAGAACATCTCTGTATGTCAGCTGGTAGGTGTGCCGGCTTTGTTGGTGGATCTATGGGACTGGATGTCCCCACAAGGTAAAGAGTAGGCACTATGGACACTTCAGAGAGAATGTGTAACAATAAATCAGGGTAGAAAACATATTTATGGGTTACTTCTTGAGGATCTTGTGCTTGTTAACTGTCTCATGCTCCCAAGAACATAGAGGGCAGTGTTTGGTGGGGTTAAATACATAGGTGCTTTTTTAAGGTCCATTTCCATGTTTTTTTTTTTTTGTTGTTGTTGTTTTTTTGTTTTTTTTTTAGGGTCTCACTAGTGAGTCATAGTTATCCTCCTGTTTGTACCTCCCAAGCGCTGGGATTACAGACACGCACCACCAAGCCCAGTCTTGCTGCCTCAGGGCGCTCTAGAGCGGGGCTGGTGCAGCACGAGAGGCCAGGAACCGAACCCTGGCCCCTGAGCTTCCTCTAAGGAAGCACTAAATTCGCTGAGCTATACCACCGGCCCTTACATAGGTACTTTTATCATAAAGCTAGGTAAGTGAAATAATACATAAATAATGATATTAAGATACTTGTAATTAATGGGGAGAAAAAATAGTTTGTGATATATATATATATATATATATATATATATATACATATATATATATATAGACATATATATATATATATATATCCATGCAGAAAATAAAAATACTTGATATTGTTGAAGATAATATAAGTATTTAAAATCTCATCATGCTGAAACTTCTGCTGTAGTTATATTTGCATATTGCATCCTGAGCTCTTTCTATATGATTAATATGGTTGTGGTAATATTGTACAGGCAATATTGTTTCCTACTCATTTCTTGAATTCAAATGCTATTTTCCATCTGTGGGAAATGGTGTATATTAGCAAGTTTATCTATAGAATAAGGCTAATGATATGCTCTAGCTCAAGACATTCACAGGGCACAAAATAGATAAGATATGTAAACAATTAAGCATATAATTTACTTAGTTAATATAAGAAATGTTAACTGCTAGTAACAGTGTGAAATAAATATTCATAAACATAATCTTAAAAATATAGTCAGTGCCTGTGTGAAATAATAGCCCATGTGGAAATATTTATTAAACTCTTCTTTGTAGGGCATTTAGATTATTTCAAAGTTTTGCTGAAACAGCCAAATCACATTTTCTCATTAAGTGAGAATAACCTGTAATCTCTTGTGCATTGCTCATAGAAGAAGTCAGCCTTGTAGGCAGGTAGAAGGTACTCACTTTCTGTCTATTAGAATGAGGAGAGTAATAATTGGGAGAGTAGAGATTGCATAATTCAAGTCTGTGTGCTCTTACTTGCTGGAAAATGTTGGATGTTTTAATTCTTTGAACCATAAACAGCTTGATCACAGCCCAAAAGAAAGTCATATTTTGTGTTTAATACACGAACAATAGTCATAATGTAAAAAAAAAAAGTCATAATGTATACCATTTTCTATGTAGGCTTACTTTATTGGTACTGGGAATAGAACTCAAGACCTTGCATTTTCCAGATGGGTGCGGTGCCCCTGAACTATTTCCTCTGCCCTTAGCACTTTCCTATTCTACTTTTTTTTTCTTTCTTTTTCTTTTTTAAATAAAGCATATTAAGGATAAGTGTTCACTCAGTGCTTATAAAATATCATCAATCCCATGATCTACAATGTTGACCAGTGTGTCCTCTAAGTTTTTTTTTTTCTGCACAAAAGGATGCCTGACTTCCGCTGACCATCAAGGTTCTATCCTTCCTCATGCTGCAATGATAAAACCAATACACTTTACACTTCATGTAAGAGTTAACTACAGTGGTTGGTAGTGGAAAAGTTATCAGTTAGGTTTGTTCAGAGCCCTCAGGAGATGAGCTATTTCCTGTAATTTGACATGTATTATGCATCTCCATATTTTGAAACAACAAATATGCCTTCATGTATTTTTTTTTTTTTTTTTTTGTAAAGCAGTACATATTCCTTTCAACGGAACTAGGAAACAAAGGAAAAAGCAGAGCTCGCATAGCTGACACTTAACTCCAGGTGTAAACATTCTAGAAAATGAACACCTTGCTCCATATTTCTTCCAGATGGTGTTCCATTCTGCATGCATCCTTTCTGTCTACCCTGTGTCTCTATCTCTATTATGCATAATATCCACATATGTCACTCTATCATTCATTATGCACACCCTTCTGAAACTAACATGCCTAAATAAGTTGCAAACATTTTCCAGAGTCAGTTGCCCTTGAAAGATTATTTTCAGTCCTTTAAATAAAGATAGAAAAATATCTCCTATTGTTGACACTTGCACTTTCCGTTTTCTTAGAGTTATGCTACATATTCCAAATATTTCTATCTGTTATTCCAGTGTTTCTTTTTGTAGTGATCATTGTTTGTAAGGTTTATTTTGTTATTATAATTCACACCCTTAAACATTATACTATTTTTTCCAATACCTCTGATACATTTGACAATATCTTGTGTTTATTTAACATTACATAACATGAATTCAAATAGTTGGTGGTTAGGTCATTGTTAGTTTGAAAAAAAAAACACTCAAAAATCTGTCTGAAACATTCTTTGTTATGTTCTATGTGAAGAGTTGGTTACACTTGACATTGAATTAGAAGAGGAACATTGAATCAACTCACTTTGTCATGATTTTGTAAAAAAAAAAAAAGCCAAATATTTTATAATCATTATAGATTTAGCAATCTGAACTGTGTCTGGATCGAACAGAAGATTGCTTGAGCAATGATCCTCTGAAGACGAGTCTTTATATTACCTGGAATTAATGGTCAGTTTCTTGGTTAATGTCCAAATTCTTTGGACCAAAGCAAAAATCATCCGTACTTACACTCACCAGCCGTTAACTGGAGTAATGATGGATTT
>PVJA010017331.1:0-32500 GCA_004027025.1 Myocastor coypus | reverse complement strand
GCTGCCTTGGCCCACTCTTTTTTTTGAGAAGATCTGATGTTAATGCTCTTTTTTGTTTATCTCCAGCCCCTTAGTAACTATTGCTCAATTAAACCCAGTGCATAATTGTGGAAAATAGCATACAAATGGCAATTAATAGGCACCCAATTTTGTCGTGTGTTGGAGAGTTCTACAGGAAGAGGACAAAGGTTCATGATTCAGAAATTTACACTCTTGCAAATGCCAAGAGCATATCCAACCAAGCAAGAAGCCTTTCAAGCTCAGATCTTCTCAACAGAATCCTTGAGGGAAAAGACATATTTTATGCTCTTACATTTTCCACTGACATGCGTCACATTATTCCAAAGTTGGATAGGCCATGCTCCCAATGCCCTCTTGTCGTAGCAGGCTGATAGTGATTTTGTATTACATTTGCTTTAAGGTATGTTATCTGAATTCTAATACATGCGGGCTTTTGCCAATGTCCACATTACCAGTCCTATGAAGTGCTTTGGTGAGTGAATAATAAAGTCATTTCTTCAAAAGCAGACTATACGTTGGGCAAATATAGTTTTTGTTTGTTTGTTTGTTTAGAAATCAGGGTCCTACTAGATTGAAGCAGTTATATTGTTAGAAAAGTTGTCTCCTTGTGGGATGCAACCGGAAGTGCCTGGGGTGGATTATGTTTGAAGGCTAACACATTCTAGGCTGCCAGCAAAATATGGCTGGTGGAAAGACTCTGAACAGGAAGTCTTTTTCTACTGGGTTCTCCCTCCCACTTCACTGGCAAACATAGATTTTCATAAAGAGGAAGATGCCTGTTGTCTCGGTTACTCTTCTCTCAACAGGCACTGAAAAGGAAGGAGGGAGGGAGGGAGGGAGGGAGGGAGGGAAGGAAGGAAGGAAGGAAGGAAGGAAGGAAGGGAGGGAGGAAGGAAAGGTTTATTTCTGCTCACAGTTACTGGAGGTTTCCGTCTATACTCAGCTAGCTCCAAGATAGCATGATACATGGAAGAGAGTAGCCTTTCTTGGTGGCAGCAAAGAGCAGAGAGCGCAAACCGGAGGAGGACCAGCAATGATGGCAGCAGGGAGCAAGGCTGTCTCCCTTATGTTGTATTCAGGCTGTCGTCACAGGTGAGGTGCTGTACTCACACGCATAATCCCAGCAGCACTCACACCCATAGTCCCAGTAGATCATGAGTTAATCACAAACTATAACTTCATCCCATGACTGCATGAGACACTGGAGGAATACCGAGACATAAAACATACACCCTTCACAATTCTTTTAACAAATAATACTCTTTTAACCTGTTACAGGACAGGTTAAATTGCATTTGATAACTTTCCGGGACATATCTCTCTTTGAAGTATGTTTGCAGTTGTAGGTGGAAGACAAAGCTAGAGGCAGCACTGGCAGAAGAACACCTTGAAATTTAGCTAGAATTCCTTGTCAGGTTTTGCCCAATCTTCGCTTTACTTCGCGGAGTGCCAAATGGCCGTTGTGTGCAAAGTTTACCGAGGAACTGCTTTGCCTGCTTCGTACCTTGCACATCCTGGTAAAGAAAAGGTGCTAACGTCTGTAGACTGATGTCTTCATTCCCCAGTGCCTGCCTCCTTGTGGTGTTCTGACACAGGAGGCTGAACATTTTACATTCTCAAGGAAAAACATGTAATTTGTCAACAAAACCACTCATTGTTGAGAAGGGATTTTGTCTTTCGTTCAGATACTGTATCACTATAATAAACATCTAACCTAGCTATTTTTTGAGACCTGTGGTTCAAGGAGAAAACTTAATGTGGAAGAGGTGAAAAAATCAACAATATGTCAAAGGAAAGGAGAAAAAAATGTAAGAAGTAACTGTCAGAATATCAAAACCAAGGAAGAAAGAGAGAAATCTTAACACAAAGGATAGATAAGGGATGAGGATAAGAGAGCAGTTAAAATTACAAGCTCTGGGGACCAGCGCTTCCGTGGTCTAAAGTGCCTGCTTAGGCAACCGCAGGGACCTCTGTTCTATCCCTGGCATAACATGCTGCGCCAGCCCCACCACCATGGCGAGCTGAGCCATCCACTGAAACAAAACAAAACAAAACAATTACAAACTCTGGAGGAGACTAATTTATGTTAGTTGTAATGTCCCCTGCACTGTTTGTTCCTTATGTGACTCTGAATGCATTATTTAATTGTATTTTCCATTAGAAATGGCAGTGACAGATTCTGTTTGATTTCTAAGTCACTGTGGGTTATAAGCAACACTATGAACACAATACATAGCTCGTGTTATGGCCCAGAGTCACTCAACAATAAGCAGGAACCTGAAGAAAATTTCATCCTTCCCTGAAAACAGAAAAAAAAAAAAAAAAGTCAGAAAAGCACCCCTTGTCATCATGGTATGTGTCGAGGCTGTGCCTACTGTCATCCAGGGTTCAGCTGCACCAAATGCTGCTCTCAGGCACTCCAGTCTCTTAATTTTGTGGGCGCACTTTTTCCAATTGCGTTTCTAGAACTCAAGTACGAGAATGGTCTGGCGCTGTGCTCACTATCCGCGTGTACGTTGTCTCTAGCAGAGCTGACTGCACGCCATGTGTTTATACGAGCACAAGCAGCTGTATGGCATTTTATTCTTCATGGATGTCCTGATGTAAGCAGTGCACAACCTCGGAGCCTAATTAAGTCTAAATCCTGCAGATTCTCAAGGGAAGTGACCAGCGACTACTGAGACCAGTTCAGTGAAGGTGGCCTTTGGGTTCAGAGACTCCCATCTGAAATAAATCTGGAAAGCGCCTTTTAAATTCAATGAGCACTGAAGAAGCAAAAGCCCGTAGGGAGGCCTCACTGTACAGCGTAAATGCATCTATCATCAAGCCCAGAAATAACACTCTTTCTTGTGTTATGCATAATTAATACTAAGTAGGAGCTACTAGCTTGATTGAAGTAGAATGATTTATTCTAAGGTTACTCTGGTCTGCATCAGGTGCAAAGAATATAAAACTCTTAGCCAACATATGAGTGTATCTGTGTATATGTGTGTGTGTGTGTATCTAAGGTGTGAAACATCATGTTTTGATTTATTTGATTATATATAGGAATATCAGAAGCAACTTTATTTCCAACACCCTAGGAGCCACACTAGTTCAAAGTACTTTGCTTCTCATTCCTTTGTCCTAGGGTATGCCCACAGGAGGTAGATACGAAGGTTAGGCGAAGCCAAAGTTATTTTTTCTTATTCTATGGCAACTTCTGAAAGAAGGAGATTCTTACTCAACAGAAATGGCTCCACGATTACTGCCATATGGAGGGCTGGAAAGAGGTGAAGTCCTCTGGGTGAGGATTCTCTGCTACATCCTTATGAGACCATTTCAACTTACGCTTTCTTGTCAACATTTAATGAATTAGCCATGGTGCTTTATATATACAAGGAGTCATCCATTGTCTCTAATAAAATAGGGTTCTCTCCTTAAGTGTCCTCTGTTTCCTGGGAACATGCCTGCCCATGGAGAAGTCATTGCTTGTTTGTTTTCTGTGGCCCACTTGAAACACTGGTATTTTTGGTGTTTAATTACAACTTTCTACTAAGAAAATGTGATTGACAGATAAAGTGTCTCAATACAATAATGCATTTTTTCCTACGGCTTTTAAATAAGCTCAGGCACTATCTGTTTAAAATTATTTTCACCTTGGGAGATAATTGTCACCTTCAGAATCCTTACAAAAATTCACAATAGCCAGTGAGTGTAGAAAAGTTTTCACTGTATGTGTATGGAAAAGTACAGGACTTCCAAAAACTTTTTTTTGTCCAGATAAGCAAGTGAACTATAATTTCAAGGAGGATGTGGGAATATAACGAGAGAGAGAGAGAGAGAGAGAGAGAGAACACTCATGGCCATTGGGGTAGATGTTACTCTAAATGCAAAGTGATTCCTTCAACCTAAGACTTAAATGAGAAGAGGGAATTAAGTGCTATCTTGTGCCCAATTATAGTGTTAATTTCTTAGGAATTTTGAAAGCAAAGTAGGACAGTAAGAAGCACTGTGATGTTTGCCCTGACATTTGATGGCAAACATAGGATGGCTTTGTAATCTTAAGGGGATCACAGGGTCTGTGACTTCCTCAGTTGCTCTACCTGGGAGCAGGGGGAAGGAGTGATTTCTGGAATAGGTCCTTTCAAAACTATCTTGGAAATGATATTTATAAATGCTATAGAGTAACATTTAGAGATAAGAACTCATCCTTAAAATTAAATTTTATACTGTGTTTGAATGCGGATAAACAAAATAGAATGTTAGACCTGAAAGTCACCCTGGCTCCCATTATGGGTCCATTTTGTATGATGAAGCTGATGACATTGATAATGACCAGGTCAGTGTCTTAAAAGGAAAAGGTCACAGCTTCAATCCTGTCTCTTTATAGGGGGTACAGAGAGACCTTTTAAATATCTCTGAAGCTCTGAGTCAAGGTGAAGATCACATTTTTCTAGTCATGTAGCTCTAAACTTTGCCATTCTCTACTCTGCTCCACATTAAGCTTATTAAGAAGAGCACAATGTCCCTTTTCAAAGCTTACTCACACAAATATTGCAGCACATCTTTTTGTCCTTTGATTCCACAAGGAAATGACAGTTATACAGCAGATACCTCAGAATAGATTTTTTTTTTAATCAAAGTGAATAATATAGCAATACAGTTTAAGTAAGTAGTAAACCTGCATGCTCCTTAAAGTATCTGAAAATCAGAATTTTCGGGGACATGCCTGATCCATCTCCCTCCTGTTTCTTTGGAAGAGACTGCTGTTTCTCCAGGAAATACAAAATGAAAATTCCTAACAGCTCCAGAGCCTCTCACAGGCTCACCGTGCTATCCAGTGTGATCTGACCCTCCCCAAGGCAACCTCCAATCTCACTGATCCCTGTGACCCTGTACCTGGAGGAGCTTGAGAAAATGAAGCAAGAGAGATTACCTATGGCCAAATAGAGAAATTTCTAGAAATCATAAAGAGCTTTACTTTCTTTTCTTTTTTAATGTATTTGGTATAGGGTCTACACAGTCTCACTACACAGATCAGACTCATAGTGATCCTCCTGTTTTCAGTCTCCGAAGTGCTGGGATTACACGTGTACACCACCATACCCAGTCTCCATAGCAGTCTCAGTGAGCTCCTGGCAAGTGTCTGTCACAACAGGCCAGAAATCCAACCTCTGACCCCTGTGTCTGCCTAAACGGGTGCTTGTGCTTTATTTCTAGTGAAATAAGAATATGTTAAACCATTGCAATAGAGAAAACTCAGTGAATCGTAATATGTGTCTTTTAGAAGTTCTACACAAAAGACAAGTAAAAATATGACTGATTGGGACAATAAAAAATGTGCGGAATAAATTAAAAGGCTGTTGTAAGCCAGGCGTGGTAGCTCACGCCTGTAATCCCAGCACTTGGGAGGCTGAGACAGGAGGATCAGTGGGAGTTCGAGACAAGCCTGGGCTACAGAAGTGAGCTCAATACCAGCCTGAACTACATAGTGAGACTGTCTCAAAAAGACAAAAAAAAAAAAAAAAAAGGCTGTTGTAGTTACATAGGCTAGATAGATCATGGTGGCTTGTACACACATGGGTATTACCAGTAGTAACAAATAATATTAGAGATACATTAATGATAACAGCCACAATGTTTGCTTAGGCACTGTTTACAGTGTGGGAGGAAATGAGCTATTTAAAATTTTATCTTACTGTTTTGTGTTGTCTGTGGAACTCAGTGTCTTTGTACTGAGTCACATTTCTGACCCTCAACTGTTTTTCTATTTTTAAAATGTGTTTTCTTTGCTGGGGAAATAGCTCAGTGGAATAAGTGCTTTCCTGGCAGGTGCAAGGTCCTGAGTTCAATCCCTTGACCGCAAATAAATAAATAAACAAACAAAATGAAATAAAAATATAATGCGTTTTCTTTTTTAATAAAAAATTATAGGTACTGAGAAGCATTCAGAATGTCAACAATACAGTTGCAACCTTTTTTTTTTGCAATTTCAGAGTGGTATTCAGTTAATAGAACAATTATTTTATATAAGCTGCATCGCAGACAATTGAAGATGAAAAATTGCTGTCCCCATATATAACCAATTTGTTCTGTACACCAACAAGAGCCTGCTTTAAATTTCCACACTAATTTACAACCCCCCATACTGTACCAGGCAAGGTTAATAGCTATTGAAAATGCTACCAAGACAGGGATATCTAAAGATACATAGAGTAGTGTGTTAACTATATAAAAACTATACAGTTTAAAAACACATCTTACATTTCATTTTCATTTCTTCAAAAGGAGTGAGTTGTATATGGGGGGTGAAATGCTTTATAGATGAGAAAAAAACACCGCTAGAACCAGTTTATTCTTCATCCTCATCATCATCATCTTCTTCATCCTCATCTTCCTCCTCCTCTTCTTCCTTTCTACTCTTGCTTTTTTCAGCCTTGACAGCTCCCTTTCTTGCTGCATCAGGTTTTCCTTTAGCCCGGTAGGCAACGATGTCCCTTTCATACTTTTCCTTCAGCTTAGCAGCCTTCTTCTCATATGGCTGCTTGTCATCTGCTGCGGTATTATTTCTCCAAGTTTCTTTGCAGCATCACCAATGGAGAAGCCAGTATGCCATCCTTTGATTTTCGTGCGATACTCAGAACAGAACACGCAGAATGCTGAGGGAGGTCTCTCGGGCACACTGGGATCCTTGAACTTCTTCTATATTTTTCCTTGAGGAGGACTGTAAGTTTTCATTTCTCTTTCATGATGAGGTTTTTCCACTTTTACCATGTCTGCAAATTTTCCTTTTCTTTTGCAGACATGGTCTTCCACCTCTCTGAGCATTGCTTAGAAATATCTGAGAAGTTAACAGAAGCATCTAGGTGCTTCTCTTTGTGCTCCCTCTCAGCAAGTTTGCACAAAGAATGCATATGATGTCATCTTGCATCTCAGCTTCTTAGGACCTTTTTTTGCCCATATTTCCTTGTTTTGCTCCATGATGTACAGAGTTGCCTAGAGCCCCTCTGACTCTCACTTACCCCTGTGCTATCTCTATGGAGCTCAACATACTGCAAATAAAATGTGTTTTCTATTTGTGTTTTAAGATAGGGTCTTCTAAGTTGCTACCTTGCCCTGGGTGGACCTCCACTTGCCTTTTAACCTACCACACCCTCTGAGTATGCTAGGAAACAGGCAAGCACCACCCATACTGCTGGGGTTTGCCTTTGTCTAATGCTATGGATTTCCAGTACTTGAGAAGACCATTCCCCTATGAAAGCAAGTTGGAGTAATGGGTTGAGCAAGATTGCTTCCAAATATATCTATCGGCATGATCTTATGAAAAATAGGAGGTTTATTTAGGTAAGCTGCTTCATTTCTAGCACAATCTAATGTGTGTGTAACACAACACACAGCACTAGGCAGGGGGTGTATGTATGTGTCCACTGCTGTCTCAGCCTTGCCTTATAAGCCACCCTAGATCAATAACGGGGACTTCTTCTTAGTGATTTTATGTAATCGTAATCTCTTTTCAAGAGTCCCATCAGTGTCTTAGTGCTACTTTTCTCTTTGCTGAGACAATGCCTAATACACAAAGTTTAAGGGATGGAAGTTTTATTTATCTCATAGTTTGTAGAGCTTTCGGTCCTTAGCTGCCTGGTTCCAAGGCAGGGTGGCACATGACTGAGAACAACAGTTCACAGGGGGAGGTGGCAAATGCAAGCGAGCAAAGGAAGGGACAAGTCTCTGTCCATCCCTTATGTTGTACTGAGACGATACCTCTAGGGTGCGCGGGGGCGGGGGGCATTCCCACCATTAATCTCAGCCTTGGAACAAGAATCCATCACCAATTCTAGACTCAGACACCTCTGCGCAGCCTGCCTGCTGTGACTGCATAAGGCTTCATGGAGACACCTCGACATGAACCTCAACATATCAGTTGTCTTAGTTAATTTTCACTCGTTGCTGGGACAAACACCTGACACGCAAAAATTAAAGAAGGAAAGGTTTATTTAGCTCACAGTTTGTGGAGGTTTAAAGTCATACCTTGCTGGCTCCAGAGGCAAATGACAGCAGTTCATGGTGGAAGAAAATCCTACAGATTCGAAGAGGAGCAACAGCTGCAGCTTCAGCCAAGTCTCCCTCTTCATTCTTCAGTGACTACGATGCTAGACTGTGAAGATGAAGCTCCTCCAAGGTAGTGGGGCAGAGTCCACAGTGGGCCTTCCTCAATCCCTTTATACAATTTTTGTTCTGAGTCACTCTGGGGTGGCCTTAGGGTGGAACCCATTGCACCCTAGAACTGGCCGCCACAGCCTGAACTGCCTGAACCCATTCAGGCAAGTTGACACAACATATACCAGTAAGCACTGCCGTTAAATTTCCACCTTTTTAATACGTCAAAATGGGGATGAGCTTTCCATTTGTGAACACGTGTTTGGTGCACACGAAAGCTAAGTTCCAGCCGTAGTGGGGGCCACAGCGAGTTTTAGCAGCATATTATACATGGCCGTTGAAATGAGAAGTAGGAAGCAGAGTACAGCAATCTGAAGTTCTAGGGAGAAAGTTAGGCTGGAAATAAAACAATCCAGTCCTCAGCATGTGGCAGTTGGGTAAACCCTCAGATTTGTCTGGCATCAGTTATGGAGATGTGTATAGAAGACAGAGGTTCTCAAACTAATCCTGAAGATACTCGTTTTAATAACAGGACAAGAATATAGAAAGTTAAAAAAAAAAAGAATATAGAAAGTTGAGACAGAGTAGCAAATGTAGAGGGACACAGGAAGAATGGATTCCTAAAGGCCAACGTGTGTGTGTGTGTGTGTGTGTGTGTGTGTGTGTGTGTGTGTGTTGGAAGGGAGTGCAGTGATTAGAGAAGATGGGGTAGGATTACTGAATTCATTCATGACTACTGAAAGGATAAAATGATACTCAGTCCCATTAATATGTTAAACTAGTGGCTTTGACAGGGATGGGATTGGCTAAAGGGCAAAACTTCTAAGAGTGCAGTGTGTGAGGGAACAGCCAGAAGTGAACACAGCATAGAGATAGCTCAGAAAGGCTCTCTCTGTATAAAGAAAGAATGGAATGAACTAGAGCTAGAAGGAGAGGTGAAATCATGAGAGTTGGAATTTTTAAGAATTTATTTCAGATATGATTTATGAGAGGTTATATCACATTGATATGCCAATGTACATAGTTCAGGAGAGAGAATGAAAATCTGTTGTAATTAAATAAATAGTGAACAGGAAAAAAGATCTCAGGTAGGTAGATAAAGAGCACACTTCTCTTGCTGTCCTGTTGTGTTATTGGACATAAATAAAAACAAAGGGGAAGCCCATCACAGAGTCTTAATTAAGGAGACCTTTGTAATTGTGAGTTCATTTGTATATTATTTATTTTCCTGGTGAATCTGATACAGCACATAGATTTTTCTGGTGAAATTGCTACAGCAATATTTTCTTCTTGGGAGCTCAAGTTGTGGGAAATGTGTTGAAGAAACTTAGGATGGCCTTGGGCAGTTGTCACACGCATACCTTCCCCGCTGGTGTTGATTCTTTCCAGGAGGAGGAAAGGGGAGAGCAGCCTGGAGCATGGTGTCCTCTGAGCCTAAGCACCGCCTGCAGCCTGGCTTCTCATGGCTTTAGTGAGAGGTGATGATGCCAGGGGGAAGCTGAAGTGCCTAGGATAGCCCTCCTCCGGACCAGAACTGAATCTCCAGTGCCCTCACAGCCCACTGCTAAAGTTGGCTTCCATTCCAAGTTTTTTTTTTTGTCTTTGTTGGGTTAATTTCAAGACCAAGGTACCTGAAATAAGCGCAACCTCCCAGACAGGGAGCTTCAAATCATGGTCCTCCATAATGAAGTTCTTTGCCGATGGACAGCAGAGTTGGTTGTTAAATTGCAGAGTTTTTAAGGACTTTCTGTGTACTGCAGCTGTAATTCCAAACTGGTATTTCAGTACTTCAGAAAGGCCTTTAAAGTGGCACATTCCACCTCTTCTTTCTGGCAGTTTGCCCTAAGTGCTGATTATTTTGTCAAGACTTTTGAGCTCAGAGTTCTAACTGTAATATCTGCAGCCCCTGATGGACGGTGGTTAGAGGACTAAGTATTCGAAATGAAATGTCTTGTTTATTTAAGAAAAGAGTTGGAAAATGAAACTGGGTTGGCCCTGCTTCTGGGAAAATGAAGTAAATGCTAATAATAATCAAGCGTCTTTGCTATGAAAAAAAGCACAGTTAATCCCTCCATAAACACCGTCAATCCCAATAATTTGAGATCAGAGTAAGATGCATTCTCAGAATTAAGGCAGCCCTATACATTTTAGGAATGTCAAGAAGAGCTGCATATAAAATGCAAATCTTTCCTCTATGTTTCTGACATTATAAAGGTGTTGGTTCTTTACCAAGGAGAATTTTTAACACTCTTACATTCTTGATTTTCTGTGATTTCTTTATGTAATCAAAATAATAAATACTTGAGACATTGGATTCAAGTCATATCAAATTGTAGCAGTTTGTTATTAATGATGATTTTTGACAAGTGATAATCTAATTTTTCAGTAAGATTGTAAACATAATTTATTTTAAAGTCATATCTGAAGTTTGTAGTTATTCACATGCGCTGCAAAATAATAATTACCAAAGCAATTCAAGAAATCATAGATCTCATGTATAATGACATGCGTGTTAAAAGTAAGATTATTTTATTTCTATCTTTTATCCCTTTGCCATATGAATCATAGTACACTGTGTATGTGCTTAAGATGAATTGGAAAGGGAAAATGCAATAATTATAAAAAATAAATACAATCGATATTTTCAAGATCTGGAAGACAACAAAAATCCTGGACAAAATTCTACTTTTATACTAAGAATCAATATAAGCATCTAGTTATTCGTTCTACATATTTTTCATTTAGCCATGACCTTTGGCCTTGGACTAACTTATCAAAATTATAGTAACAAGGATGAATTATTAAGACCTTCAATCCACTCTCTAGTGAATCCATAACATGAATTGGCCTTCTGAATACCATTAAGCATGCTGTGGTAATAGGAATGGATACACAGGTTCCTGGAAAACTTTTAATTTCTGCAACACGGTGCATTAAAAATGACAGGATTTATGGGGCAGTGATGAAGTTGGGCCGATGAGGCAAAGGTTAAGCAGTTAACATTCTTGGAATAATTAAAAATATTTCCACTGAATAAATGTTAGAGAGATTACAAGATCTTGTTTTAGCCATTTAGCAAAATTGTTTGATGGGGGGGGTACAAAAAGGAGTTGAGGCTTTGGTTTACAGAGAAAATAGAAAAACGCACAGAAATCAGAGATCTATGAGAATCTCTTACAAGCCAGTGGACAAAGCCAAACAAACATGAGGAGAAGCACAAAAGAGGAACAGATACTTGTGCACCGGGCAATTCCTCTGTGGCTTCCTATGCTCTGCGGAACCATGTTTCCGTGAAATATGAGCAAACCATGAAAAAATCGGATGCTTATGAACCAATCCTTCTTTTCTCTTACTGTGTCACTGCTTCCTATTTATCAAGCACAAATGGGCCACTTTACATTTCAAAGACTCCCATTATACCAGAAGAGATGGCATATAGGAGTTCAGAGAGGACTTCCTAGGAAGGATGGATTTTGAACTAAGCCAGAAGAATGGAGTTCAAATAAATACTAGAACTCAGTCTCATGGCAATGACTAATAATATCATTCAAGACTAAAACTATGTCTTTGTTGGTATACAGCATTGGATGTAATTTTTGTAAGAAGCTGAGTGGTTTGGTAAAGGAATAATGGATTTTAAGTAAATCAAACAAGAATTGCAAGTCAGTATTTTTTCTTTTTTCCTGTAACATGCTGGATGTTTTAAAATCAAGCTGAACAGGGTATAAAACAGACTTGTATTTTTTGGCTCTGTGTTCCTGAGTGTCTTTGGTTGCTGCCTTTGCCCAGTGCTCATCTTCTAGCCATCCCTAGATTCACCAGGTGCATCTCCAGACCACACCCACTCTTGCCAGTCATGACTGTAGTCTAGGGTGGTGGTAGGCATGATTCGCTCACTGTCCTGGGAATGATCCTTTTGCACCACAGCTACTGGAGTCATCTTTGGAAGCATACTTCTGATCATGCCATTCGTGCACTCAGAGTTGCTCAGTGGCCATTAATGAGGACTGTTAAAAACTCCAGTTCTGGGCCTGAAGATAGGTCAGGGGACTAAGAGGCTGCTTGTGCAAGCACAGGGACCGCGTTTGATCCCTGGCATCACACGTCTTACACTGAGCCAGCCACTGAGAGTGGGTGTTGTGGCACACACCTGTAATCTCCAGTGCTGGAGAAGCTGAAAAAAGAAAGATCACTACAAGTCCAGGCTGTGGAGTGAGAACCTCAAACAAATACAAGGGGAAAAAAATCCAGCTCATTTCCTTAGTTTCCAAAGCTATTTTCTGACTAATGCTTTAATATCAAGGAGTACTGCTTTCTATATTCACATCATAGGTACCTTGGCACATTTTTTATTTTATTCATGTATTTATTTTGTGTTCACTTTTAAATTTATTGCTGTTATTATTTTATTAATTTTTATTTTTTTGCAGAACTGGGGATTTAACACAGGCCCGTGTGTTTGCTAGGCAAGTGCTTATTCTACAGAGCTATCTCTCCAGATCCTTTTATTAATCTTAATAAGAAAGAAGTTGCAATGAGACAGCTTAAAAATAGGTTAGTAGGACAGTTACAATAACTAATTCATTGCACATTGCTCTATTCATTGTAATTATTCAGATTATAAGATGCAGCCAAGATATCTTGTCTAAGCAATAGTAGTACAAATCTTTCCTTTCATTGAACTAAGCTACTGTACGTGGTTTCAGGGTAAATCCTGAGAGAATTTGACTGACCTTGTCAGATATAAAAGTTACATTTTTATTTATCTGTCTTGCTTTAACTTGGTCTTAATCATCTAGCAGAAAATCACAACCATGAGGTATAAAAAGTAATGCCATTTTTATATGCTGAGCCTTAAAAGACTCAAGTCAACAAATTCTGACAATGCCAGTTGTGCTGATAACCCACTACTATTATGGTCTATTAGGCTATGTTGGGTTATATTGCTTAACACAAGTACCTACGATATTTGAACTGGCATCAAATATGAAAAGGCCCTTTAAAGACTTCTTCAAATACACCTTCTCTAACAGCAATGCAACACCCATCTCGGACAAAACAAAACATAAAAGGTGGATATAAATGAATGACCATTTTGTAATTAATATTTATGCATTGGCACATTTTTCTCTGCCCCAAATGTATCAAGATTATAACCTTAACTCAGCAGTCTAAGTGCCTGCCTGGCAAGTGCCAGGTCCTCAGTTCAACTCCCAGTACCGTAAGCCTTGTCACGTCTAGTACCTTGGCCTGAGCTTGTCCCCAAATCTGGCTTGGTGGTACATGTCTGTGAATCCCAGCACTGGGGAGACTGAGACAGAAGGCATCACTCTGAGTCTGAGCTGTGGAGTGAGAGCCTGTACCAAATAAGTAAGTAAATGAATGAATAAATAAACATTTTTTGTTAAAGTATGGATCTTTTTAATATTTCCCCTCTAGTTTCTAGGCACTGTAATATAATAAGAGTGTGGAAATCTGGCTATCCTTGGTCTGATTACTCGTGTATACTTCACCAGAGAGAACACACCTTCTCCTTTCTCCTTCTCCCTTCTTTATACCTCTATTTACCCTCTCTTGATGTCTTTCCTCTTGGGACATGCTTGGGGAAACGATGCTGCTGAACTAAACTCCTATCAGTGAGGGAACATCCCCAATCTTGTTCAGCTTTTTCTCATTTCTGGAGTACTAGGTGGAGGCGAAATAACAGAATACATCGCAGGATAGTATGCTCAGCATGACAAGAGAATGATACACATATATAAAGTTAGCCAGAGGTAGTAGCATATCCCAGAAAGAACAATGTAAAAAGGACATTCTAGGGCAATGAAGAAGAAGAAGAAAAAAAAAGACATCATTAACTTGTGGGCTCAGTAATCTTAGTGGAAAAGTTAGCGGCATTAATCACAAATTAGATAATGAAGAAAGTTATGAGATCTACCTATTAATGTTGCGATGCCCAGCATGTTAGAGCTCTAGCAGCTAACGTGGCTGTCTTTAGTGATGGGGTCACCAAGGGAGTTACTGAGGTTAGAAGAAGTAACAGTGGTGACCCAGGATTTGAAAGGATTACTTTTCCCATGACGGGCCAACAGGTACTTCCTTCTCCCGACATGAATATCCTTAGGCAACGTCACCTGAGGAACCAATGCAAAGCAGTCACTAGCAAGCCAGGAACAAAGCCGCACCAGAAATTGCATCCATTATTAAAGCTCAAACAGACTAAAAAAGAGTGTTTGAGACTTGTACATCACCATGATCCCAGGAGAAAGCACAAGGGACTTGAGATTGGCACAGAGAGGAGTGACTGTCACTGGAGATTCAGATTGAGCAGTTGTCTCTCTCCATGGTGACAGTGAGTCTGGAAAAAAGCAGGAAATGATAGAAAGCACTAGAATTGTTCAGAGCAACACGCTTGCCAGTTAGGACAGAGATTCTCAAAATTGAACAAGTCACCAGAGCATTCTGACCCCTATGCTTGGTGCAGGGCATGAGATAGCTATCAATTATATTTGCATATCTATCAAGCTATCTGGTAAAGACAGATGCTGTCCAGCTGAAGAAAGTTATTAATAGCAGTGTTTTAGGAAATAAGACTTTGTGAAGAAATGTTTTTGGACAGATAACCTATGGTCAAAGTGTATGCTGTGACACCAGAGTGCATGGCAAAGTATAAGTGAAAAACATTAAAACAGTTTGTAATACAAATTCTACAAGGGAAAGCATAAAATATTATGAAAAATCCAAGGAAATAATGAATCACTGTTTCTGCCTCAAGGTGATTGCATGGAGATTACCACTATTTCCAGTGTATGATTTTTAATCCATCAAAGATTTATTTTTATTTATATTACAATTTGTTAAAGACATACCATTTACTCAAGAAAATTATAGAATTATTATGTTTTCCTTTATATATTAAGGGTCATAACTCTTTTAAAAATTAATCTGTGTTATCTTTCTCATTTTCTCTATGTGAAGCAAAGAAACATATTCCGAATATTTAAGATTTGCAGGAAAACTAGTCCTTGTTTCCTCTCAGTTACTGTAGTCTGTGGTGAGCTTTCATCAAGAGGACTGGGGTTTCACTTGAAACTTTATACATTGCATCCTGATATTGGGAGGATGAGAATGTTCCTGTCTGTAAGAAGTACACCTCTCTTCAAAGTGATATCATAGTCCTCTCATCCTCAAGTCAAGGAGGGAGGTATTTTGGATTAGATAAAATATCTCCCAAAATGCTTATGTGTGTGGAAGGCAATTAGATTTTTCTTTCTGTCACCCACAAGAGCAAGTGTCATTTCTGTTAAGGTACTCAGCTGTGGGCTGCCCACCCAGGCCCCCCATACCATTCTGATGTTCCCAGATGTACTCACCTCAGCTGAGTCGCAACCTTGACTGTCTGCACCCAGCTGACTGCACATGTAGCTTTGTTTCAGCTTACTTCAAGGACTCTATACTCTATGCCCAAAACAGGGACACTTGAGGACTCCCCTTCCGCATTCCTGCCTGTCCAAAACACCCCATTCCAGCTAAGGACACTTTAAGGCCCACTCTCCCCCATTCCTTATTCTATAAAGTCCCTGCCTCCCCAGCCACCACCGCTGTTTAGATCTGCTGAGCAGCCTGACACATGCTAGTTGCCATTAATAAACTGCTCCTTTCATGACAGCTAACATGAGTGTGGTCTTATATGAGTTCGAGGGCACCATTTCCCCAACAGTTTTCCTGTCAACTTCCTCCCAATATGTTCTCCTAACTTTTCATGCTATATTTGCAAAACTCAACTCTTATGATTATTTACTTCAGTTACGTTTTCCCCTCTGGGGATAAGAGCAAGGGTTTGAAGCATTAAGGAAAATGCTCCACCACTGAGTTACTACATGTTGACTGTATTTGTGAGGCTTGCTTTGCTTCTGAGCTGTACATTCCTTGGGACAATTGCTGAGCATGCCTTCTCACTTGGAGCCCAGGGCAACTAGACATCCTGGCACACAGCCAACAACCAGATATTTTATTCAGTTAAATGAGTGAGTCACAGAGCATTCGATCCAATAGATCAGGCTTCTCCCAATCAATCAATCAATCAATCAATCAATCAGACAGGTTACATTCCTAACTATAGTAAAAACACATCACTTCCAAATTCCTAAAATTGCTATTACTATTATTATTATTATTATTATTATTATTGTTATTATTGTAGTTTAGGTAAAGGTCTACAAGGTCTTCAGGGTCTCACTACTAGTTCAGACTTGTAGTAATCGCCTGTTTATAGCCTCCTAAGAGCTGACTTTATAGGTGCATGCCACCATGCCCAGTCTTAAAATTAATTCTTAAACCAGGTTTTTCTGTAGCTCTGCCATTTTTCCAAGTCTTCTTTATGCTGCTTTTTATGAATAAGAAGTGTGAAAAACAAGTCACTTATTCTCATCCTCATTTTACAGTAGAAAAACATTAAACAGCAAAAAAAATCAACATTTTCTATTAGAAAGTAAGGTAAAAGCACTCACTGAAGTAATTTGCTGCCTGATTCTACTTTTTAAATTAAACATACTTAAATTAGCACTTACCAGCATAAAAATTACATACTAACGAGTATTATATGATATCTTCATGCAGGTGCACATTGGGTAATATTTGAATTGATTTAAATAAATTTATCTCTTCAAATTTTAACTATTTCTTTGTGTTAAAATTGTCAAAATTTGTTGTTCTGATGCTTGGCACTGTGTAGTATATTACTGCTAACTATAGGCTACCTGCTATGCCATTGCAGAAGAAATATTTGCTTCTAGGCAACTGTAAACATTCAATCATGATTATTTGATGATTTGGTGGCAGAAGGCTGGATCTATGTTAAAAATCAGAGACTTTTTGGAAATGATCTGTGTCATATTTAAGCCATATTACCATTGTAGGCTAAGGGCGAAGTTAGAATATCGCTTAGTGATACACTGCCTTCTTCAATTTCAGAACTCTGACTTCAGTGCCAGAGACCCTGTGAGACATCAGGTTTTTTGAGAATTCATTTTCCTGAATGTGATTGAAGTATGCGATAGTGACCGAGCTTTTCCACACTTGTTCACTTTCCTACTGTTTTTTTTTTTTTCCACACAATTGCGTGCCTTTCCAAATAACTAAAGGTGAACGATGGGCTCTGTGCACAGAGTTAGATTATAAAGAATATGCAACTTCTCAGGATGCCGATCTGTGAATCAAAACTGAATTAGCATCTCACACTTTTCATCATGTGTTTTTGTCTCATGCCTGTTCTGATCTTTAGTAACGAATAGATCAATCTTGTTAATATGTGACTCAGGGTACAACCCAAATACCGTGACAATTAACCTATCAATACCTCACACTAGGATTTCAAAAGTGTTTGCTTTCATAGGAAATGAGTGGAATGTATTGTGCTGCAAACATTCCATTTGAGATAAGAAGATTGGAAAGACTTTAATAGTTCAAAGAGGAGAAACATAAAAAGAATTACATTGACTTTTTAAAATCAACTAAACAATGACTTTTAAAATCATTTCAACGTAAATTCAATATGAATTTCATCGAGTTGCATAATGCAATGCTTTTCAATCTGGAATTTCTTCAGGGATTCCTTTGTTGAGCTTAGTTGACTCAATTTCTGCTGGTCAGTATTAACCTTTAATATCACCAAATCTTATTAGATAGATTGAACCATACGGCTACATTTGTTCCAACTTTCTTTAGGTAGACACTCCAAAGCAGGTGAGCAGTTCCCATTTAGAGTCTCCCCAGGATCTATTCATGATGCTAAGGCATCTGATATGTATCAGATGGCTTGGCCTGAGAAAAGGCCCGCCCGCAAGAGCACAGGGTAGTAAATGCCCTTGAGTTCTCCAGCGTCAGTGGAATGGAGAGCTTAGCTTCTTCCAGTCACTGGGAGGTTTGCCTCAGTGTCTTGCTAATTGGCTTCTCCCTTTGGGCTCTCTGCTTTAGAGAATTTGGCAAGGGGGACTCTTCTATTAAGGGGGTAGCTTGAAGCTTTATAGATTACCATGGAATTGGTATTCTATCCATTATTCCACAATAATTTATTAGAAGGAAATAATAAGGATTTTTTTTCTTAAAATCTCCAGTTGATTAGGGGCTCACCCAAGCATCAATAGGCAGTGCTAGTCCCATAGTTTCCTGCCATCATATATCATATTTGTCACTGTTGGCATTGATTATGTGTGGCATGCCAATCAATGGCCACTGCTAAGTTTAGGACTTTGGTCTGATCAAGCCAAGAATATGTCACTTGAATATTAGGGAAGTGATTTTCCTATTCAAGATGTATCCTTCCAGCAGTTTCCCTGAATGAGATATCCTGAATTAGTAAAACTTGAGAGGAAAAAGAGATAAAATAGAAGATGAGCTGGTTGCCAACTTTTATTTTGTATAACATTTTTAAAAGAAACTGAGAGCTAGGATAATTATTATTGTGCCAATCATAGAATTATGAAGCTAACAACCTTGGAATAATAAAAATATTCCATTTAATTAAATGAACATATTTGTATTTAAAAATTCTGTTTGTTTTAATCTTTTCATCCCCAACTAATGAAAAATTATTCATTATGCCTCATCATTTCTTAGACTGGCTTTTGGGAACTACAGTAGATCAATGAGATTTTTTTCCATTAATAATTTAAGATGAATAGTATGCCTAACTTCTAAAAATATTAACAGGATTTCCCATTTAAATATGGAACAAAATAAAATTTTTAAATAGGAAATTGAACAGAGTATTTAAAGAAAGCAGATGGAAACAAGGATGTCAGAAAGAAATGAAAAGAAACGAGGGAAGTGTATTTGGATTTTCAGTCTTTGAGCATCAAGTTCCTTCTTACCTATGCAAAGTTTACATGAAAAAATGTGTGGCTCCAACCAAGGAAAGATTTTTTTTTTTGACCTTGAGGCTTGCATTCAAATCAGAATCAGGCCATGAGTTCTATGAAGAACTTGTTTCTTTCCAAATGTTGTGCACTGTCTTTTGTATGAACAACCTTAATATTTTCAGAAATTCTAGTTTTTTACGATTCTTCCTTATCTACTGTCATGATCTTCAAGTCATTGTAGCCATGCATGGTTCATAGGATGTAGGGTGGGCACAGGTAGAGAGGCTGCAAAAGAACTCAGGCTCTACATTTCTTCCCAGGTGCACATAATTTCTAAAGATCTTATCTGATATGGAGCACGACATGGACAATTTCAGCTAAAAGTCATGAATCATAAAGATAAGAACATTCAGCAGTGTAGATCTTACAGTTTCTTCTGATCTATGGAATGTCCTAACCATCATTTTAAAAATCAACATTCTTGGGGCCGGCAGGATGGGTCAGTGGTCTAAAGCACCTGCTTAGAAAAGCTTAGGCAGCTGTAGGGACTGCGGTTCAATCCCCGGTATTTCATGCTGTGCCACCTCCACACAGGTCAGGCTGAGCCAGCCATAATAAATAAATAAATAAATAAATAAATAAATAAATAAATAAATAAATAAATAAAAAAAATAAAATAAAAATCAACATTCTTAAAGGGCAATGTATGTCTGATAATGTCTTAAAACCAGTTTATCTTATCTTTCCATGCTGTGGAGGTAGTTGAGAGTTGAGCAGAATAAGCACTTTTCTGGCAAGTGTATGGTTCTGAGTGGAATCCCTGGTACAAAAAAAAAAAAAAAAAAAAAAAAAAAAAAAAAAAAAAAAAAAAAAAAAAAAAAAAAAAAAAAAAAAAAAAAAAAAAAAGAAGAAAGAAAAGAAAAGTAACAAGAAAAGACTAGTTTGCTTTTTTTTTTTTTCTCTTAATATTATATTAAATGAAGAGCATGTTGTATTAGTGGACCAAAACAAGCAAAAACTGGAAGGCATCAGGAAGAAACAGACCAATACTTTAGAGAAGAATGACAAGGCAGGGGCTGGTGAGATATCTCAGGAGCCTAAGCACCTGCCTGGCAAGTGCAAGGACCTGAGTTCAATCTCAGTTATCACATGCCATGCCGGCCTCAGAACCCCAGACACACTGTGCCAGTCACTAAAACCGGGCATAGTGGCACACATCTGTAAGTCCAAAGTGGGGGAGGCTGAAACAGGAGGATCACTATGAGTCTGACTGCAGAATAAGATGCTGTATCCAATACATACTTAAATAAAATAATAATAAAAAATTTTTAAAATGACGTAAAAAATTTTTAAAAATGAAGTACAAAGCAGAATTTAATATAAAAGCCCTGGCATTTGAGAGAGAGAGAGAGAGAGAGAGAGAGAGAGAGAGAGAGAGAGAGAGAGAGAAAGCGAGCGAGCAGAAAATACATTCAGGGACATCCATGAGAAGATTATATCTCTTTAAAATTATTCCATGTGTTCCAGATGCATCTTTGTGTGAGATTAATTATTCATGATTAAAAACAGTGCAATGAACTGTTTGTTACACTATTTTAAATAAATCAGAGGGAAGGGAAGGGAAGGTGAAATTATGCCTGATGCATTTCTCTCTTTCTCCCCCCCCTCTCTCTCCCTCTGAATGGCACTAACATTGCACCGCACAACTGATGCTACATGTGCTGCTAATTCCTTTGCAGTTTAGAAGTGTAAAGAAGTACGTTTAGTCAGATAATAAGCATCTAGATCCCCCAAGCCATGAACATTTTGATGCTTGTAGATGAAAGCATCTTTGTGAAAGACAAGTTGGAGAGCTTCACTAATTAAGTTTTTCTTTTTTTTTTTCAAGAACTTGTGGAGTCATGATATTTAGCTTTGGGATTCCGTTTTTGCCAAATGGTGAAGACCTTCGGATCCAAAGCTGAGTCTCAAGGATGGTGACTCAGTGAGTTATTAAAACTTCTAGAATATAAAATCATTATAAGTTTCTAAGATGTTTCTAATGTGAGTCAAAAGATTACATGCTAAAGGACATTGTTCTTTGAAGAAATACATCCAGAAATTAGTCTTGAGTTAACTTTTTGATGAAAAGATTTTCAGGAATAAAGAACTCTGTAATTTTTCTTAAAAAGTATCATTGAGTGAGTGCTGCTGTACTTGAATTTTTTCACATGTGTAAGTTGGCTTCACTTCAACTGTTGAAAGAGTGTAACAGAAGAGCCAACTGACAGACGGATCCCCTACACCGAACAGAAATGTTGTGAAGTTTGTAGAGTCACAAAGTTCATCATGGAATTATGTTTTCAAATAAATCCTTACTTCTGACAAGCACTATACTCTCCTCTCAGTATTAGGAGCCCCTCTCCATGTTACTACATGTAGCTATTGCCCCCAAATCAAAGAATTTTCCTCTCACTCTTCTATGTGATGAGATAACCTTGTCTTATGGTGGCATTGTTAAATTGTTTTATTTCTGAAAAGCAAGTCTTACTCCTCGAAAGTCTGTACACCTCTCCTTCACTTTATTCCTACTTGGTCCAGGCCATTGACTATCTCTCACCTGAATTAATCCAATAATCTTCCTAACCACTCTTCCTGAACACGTTTTTGGGTTCCACTTTGGCTTTCACACAATTCATTTCTAACAGAACGAAGTACCAAACTAGAAGAATTAACTCCTCCAAAAGTTACGTGTGCTCTGAGGGCATCAGGACTTCAATCTCTTCAGGACTACTGTTGGCATAACAGTTTATATTTCCTGCGGGTGCTCATTTGCTGTACTCTTCCAACAGCCTTTCCATTTGTCCTCCTATTCCCCAGAATCCATTCATCAGCCGAGCTTCTTTCCTTATGCCCTAGCAATGAAGTCCTGTCCAGCTCCTCCACTAAAGTATCTCTGCCACTAGCAGAGGCTGATGGGCTCACTGCAGCAGTCATGGAACCTACTATAATGCACAGCACATAAGTATTACATTGTAGTCAAGATAACAAAAGAGGGGCCTGGCAGGATGGCTCAGTGGCCTAAAGCACCTGCTTAGGAAAGCTTGGGTGGCTGCAGGGACCGCGGTTCAATCCCCGGCACCACATGCTGCGCCAGCCCTGCCCTGAGGGAAGGCTGAGCCAGCCATAAAAATGAATAAAACAAAATAAACAAAAGTTCTGAAACAAGAAAAATAAAATAGAATAAAAAATTTTTTTAAAAAATAACAAAAGCCTTTAGATTGGTACTACAAATGTCTCTGAGACAAAGCTTTTACATAAGCTTTGGCATAAAAGAAAAAATTCTCCCAGATAGCACATAACTGATAGAAACAATATCCCGAATAGTGAAGGGCACTAAACCCATGTAACTAAGTATAATTAATAAACAATTAATTAACTAGTTAAGTAGAAGGTCTTGCTATACGACCTGAACTCATATTCATCCTCTTGTCTCAACCTCCCCAGTGCTGGCATTACAGACACACATCACCACACTTAGTTTGGGGCCATCACAGCATTCCTGAACTTCCAGAGACTGCAGGACATGCGGAATCAGAGATCAAACACAGGTCTTTGTGCTGTGCAGGCAGGTGCTTAGACTGCCAAGCTATCTCTCTGGCCCCTTATAAATTTAAAAAGAAATTAAAATGCACCTGGAAATCTTGGTCCAAATATTTCCTTTGTTACTCATCACCTGCACATTTTGTTACAATATTCACATTACAGTTTACTAGCTTGATCATTCATTTGCCTTCGGCTGGATACATTTCTTTTCAGTAGCTACGTCTTGGAAAATAAAAAAACAAAATATTTAATTCTGTTTCCAAGGATTTTGAAATGAAGTAAAACAGCTACAAAAGGGAAGAAAATAACTCTGGAGGTTGGCCAGATAACTCAGTGGATTAAAGCACCTGTTTAGACAGACACAGGGTCGAGGGCTTGACCCCTGGCACGCTATGCCAGTGCTGCCCCTGAAGGAGTGAGTTAGACTAGACATGATGGTGCACATCTGTAGTCCAACGTTTGGGATACTGAAAACAGGAGGTTCAATGCAAGCCTGATCTGTGTAGTGAGACCTTGTAGAACCTGCACTAAATGCATAAATAAATAAATAATAAATAAATACTCAAGGAACAAAGTTAAGAGCAAAATTTACTGTGTGAGTACCTATTAATGCAATATCAGGGAACTCAGAAGAAAAATAATCTCTGGAGATGACTTGGGTTTACTAACTTTGCAATTTCACCTGCAAAAAAGATGAATCACATGTGCACACACACACACACACACACACACACACACACACATGCTGTAGGCACCACGTGCGCACACACCACACATAAAGATACTCCAAGAGAATGTTTACAAAGAGGGGAGGCCAGAAGGTTGGGGCTTTCTGGTACATAACAGTCTTCAGCTGAAAGAGTAAATAATAGAACCAAATAAATATTTAATTTAATTATGCTCATTTGAGACAAGCATTCCAAGAAATTAAATTTTAATTCTAGGAGTAAAATGAAGTGGAATTCTTTTTGATCAAGAAATGATGTTGCTAATGCCCTAGCGAAAATAGTTAAATTTGTGCAATTATTTTATTTTAACTTATTCTTCTTCTTACAGATATAACTCACTTACTGTAACACTCAAGATTTTCACATGTATTGTTTTGTGTACACTCAAAGAGGCTGAGCAGCCACTACCACCCTGTAATTCCACAACATTCATTTTGCCTCTAAATTACATTCCTTGCCTACTAAAATAGATTTTTTTTCATGATGAAATTTTTTCCTCCCTGAAAATATTAACCTGGCTCACGTCTCTGTGGAATGCCCCACTCTGGGTATTTTATATGAATGAAATATGATATATGGCCTTTTTCATCTATTTAGCATAATGCTTTCATGTTTATTCCTGAGGTACCATTAATCATGACATTGTTACAGCTAAAAGGTTCAGGCTCCACTATATGAATACAACACATCTTTATCCATTGCTCACTTGATTGGTATGTGTTTTATTGCTTTCCTCCACTTTTTGGCTATTGCTAAAAAAGCAGCAGTGAACACTTATGTACATATGTTGACGGGAGCATAGATTTTCATTTCCTTTGTAGCTGTTAAGTAGAAATCATTTGCTTTTGCTTAGTCTCTCTCCAGTGAAGGATGCACTGATATGCCAAGGTCAGACTTAAGGTGTACATAGGTTAACATGAGGTCAGAAATACCAATCCCTTAGCGACCTGTGAGTGACCCTGGAGTGCTCCATGTGGTGATCACTCTGTCCTCAGTTGCCATCACGTATGAAAAACAGCCATGTCCTTTACTCCCCTCGACTCTGCCCAGGAATCAGGTACGGACATCAGCACACATGGCCTCCAACAAGTGTTCCATTTTCGTTCTCTTCCCCCAGGGTGAAGAATGAAAATCAGAAAGGCATAAGAATTGCTCCCGCTCTCTGCTCCTTAGTTGGGCAACTTAGGTTACTCAACCTCAATGAGCTCACGCCCTGGTTTGAAAACATAGGCAATGCCACCCGCCTTCTACTGTGGCTGCGAAGATAAAGGAGATGCCCCATGATTCAAAGTACCCAGCCCCATACTTGACACAGGAGATGCTGTTTCTATTGTCACAATCCTTCTGTTCCTAGGGAGATATAGATGTCATACTATTAGCACTTTAAAGACAAATTTAGCTATGACAACTCTGTAAAATTAAATACTAATAAAAGTATTGTTAGTTCTAATGTTCATTCCAGGAAAACAGAGCTAGTTTCTTTGCCCTTTTTTACATTCTTCTTGTTAGCTCTCTGGTCTTCATGTTACAGGATGAAAATTAAGGCACTTCAATATGCTTTGCCTTTGTTAGGGTTTTTTTTTTTTTTTAGTTTTTTCAAGCAATAATGGTCTCAACTTTAGAAGGATGTCATCATCAGATCCATATGGACTTAAAATCTGCCATCTGGAAAATTGTTATTTTCCATGGTAAAAGATACCCACAGCCTACATTAACTCAGCCAGGTCAGAGGCTCACTGCCCACTGCACTAGGAAATACTTTTCAGATGACAGTCATTGCCTACAACAGCTGGGACTTCTCTGCAGTAGAGAGAGCCTCACACAGTTAGTAGGCTCAATTATTCCCATCCGAGTCACAGGAACTCATAAAGGCCTACTTTTATCTGTTCCAACTCCATGCATCTTTACTTGAAGACAGCAAATACTCCACAAAGAAAAGAGACTCCCCGGACAAAGCAGATGAAAGGCACCCATGTCTCCTTGCCCTTCCGCTCCCCATGGTCTGGATGACTTTATCCATCCACTAGCACATGTGGACGAGTATCTTTCTACTAACCTGTTTCAAATTGCTGGGAGGATATAAATCTTCCCATGGCAGTTAAACAGCTTGGAGATGTGAAAAGCAAGAGAAAGAATGATTCTTTTCTGATGATGTCCCCTAATAAGATTTTTCAGGTCACTGTCTCAACTCTCAGCATACCTCAGTTTCCTCAATAAAGAAAAAAGAAGGAAATTAATCAGAAACTGAGTTTTAGCTCTTAAAACTTTAACCTCTGTATGTGAATAATGAGGTACAGATATCTTTGGTCTTATCATAAAATGTGCAAGATTAGATAACTCCATGCACAGCACTGGCCAATAGAAAGGGGTGAAATATTATAAATGAGTTAAGGATTTTCAAGAAAAGCTCATTGGAACAAGGGACAGGAAGCATGTAAGTGATGCTCAAGAAACGCAAATGGTCATAAATGACCAAGTGGGCTCATGATTATGCATTCATGAGGAAGGCAAGAGCAATATGCCTTTACTCTTTTGACTGTGAATATACCTTATGATTGTACAGTAACAGATTTATTGCAAAATTGGTAAATATGGGCTTTCCTCTGCTTTGAAGTCCTGTAGTTGATAACAGAATACTTATTACCAGACTATATATGACCATTGTTTGCATGTGTGTGTTGTTGCGATTAATTGTATGTTTTCTTATACTAATTAACAAGTGTGGTTCTTCCATGTGTTCCTCACTACATATAATTCTAGTCTGGCCAAGGAGCATCATATACAAACTATAACTAATTATTTCTCCTCTACTATGGAGTCAGAAACAAGGCAAGAAAAAAATAGTGGACATTTGGCAAAAAAAAAAAATAAATAAAATAGACATTTGGGAAATAGACAAACTATCTTCAAAATACTGATTTCATGAATGATAGCTCCATCTCAATCCATGGTCTAGATAACTTTCTCAGTGTCTTTGGCAAAGTGTTTTCTTATATCCCCACTGAAAATTTCTTTGTTTATAGTGCTAACTTCTTTCATTTTAGGGACATGGTACAAAGTTTTCATTTGGCTCTCTCTTGTGTAGCTGTAGTATATATATCTATATCTATATCTATCTATCTCTATCTCTATCTATATCATCTATATCTATATCTATCTTTCTATATATAATGGCCAGCTCAGCCTGCCCTGAGGGTGGGGCTGGCACAACATGTGATGCTGGAGATTGAACCATGTCTGCTGTTTGCCTAAGCAGGCTCTTTAGACTGCGAAGCTATCTCGTGGGTCCCTATATCTTTCATTCTTGATGGTTGGGAATTTTGACAGAGAAATTAGGAGTTATGGTGCCTATATATTTAGAGTATTAGTATTTGACTCTATTCATTTATTGTAATTATTTAGGGTGAGAATATGGCTCAGCTGATGCAGTGTTTACCTAGCATACATGAGTAGTGGGTTCAAATGAAAATATGGCAAAAATCGTGAAATGTTACCATGACTGCCTTTTTCTATCATAATAGAAAATTTAAAGGTGTCACTTTGCCGTCGAATAATTGTAGATCTGATAGCTAATTTTTTCACTAACTGCATAATTCTTTCAGGTTGTGAATGTCTCTGAACCTAAGGTTTTACAGCTGAATAATGAGCTTAATAATAGCAGAGTTCACTTGGGTGCCAAAGCAGGAGGATAACTAATAGTCCGAGGCCATCCTGGATTACACAGTGAGTTCAAAGTCAGCCTGAATTACATAGCAAGATCTGGGCCAGCAACATAACTCAGCTGAATAAGTGCCTGTTTATGCAGATGCAGAGACAGGTACCACATACATGCCAGTCCTGCTCCCAAGACACATTGAGCCAACTATTAAGACTGAGTGTGGTGGCATACACCTGCAATCCCATCCCTGCGGAGGCTAAAAACAGGATCATTTTGAGTCCAAGCTGCATAGTGAGACCCCGTAGCAAATACATAAAAATAAATAAATAAGTAAATAATAAATAGCAGGATCATGTTTTTTTTAAAAAAATGAAACAAAGCATAAAATAATAATAAAAAAGAAACCAGCATGGTTTTCTGGGAGTATCATTGAAATAATATATCCAAATCACTTAGCCTGACAAAGACCAAAAGTTGAAATATTAGATATAGGAATAGGAATGTATTTTTGCTAAATACATCAGTAAAATCTTGCAGATGTAGCACGTTCAAAGAATGAGAGCAACATTAAATTTCATTGGATTTTTTCATTGAAAGCAATGTGGCTACAGCCAACATCTTGGCAGACGTAGAAAGGAAAGCACCATTCATAAGTCAGTAAGATCTTCTTCCTATGCATGTTGATGATTTCATTCCAGAAGACAAATGGCCTAGAGGGTCTGAGCATTTCATTCCATGACTGCCCTATTAGGGTGTCCAAGTCAAACCCGGCAATCCATGTTGTCCCTTATCCATTCCAGGCGTCATCGAACAAAGAAAGAAGAGACCTGGCCAACCAGGTCAAAGGTTGAACTAAATCTCTTAATCATCCTGTGAGGGAAAAAAAAAAAAAAAAAGATGATAGTTATGTAGCCAGTGATTTTTTGGTTTCTTTGAAACTTGTATAATCCTGCTGTGCTAGCCCTGACCCTCGGTTGCACTGAGATGGCAATTGAGAGTGGGTATGCTGGCACACACATGTAATCCCAGTTCTTAGAAGGCTGTGAACAGCAGGATCACTATGAGTCTAATCTAGTGGTGAGCCCCTGAACAACCTGTAGAACCCCAACAAAAAATCTTGGGTAATATCAAAGAAGAAAAGAAAAGAAAAGGAGAAAAGCAAAGAAAAGAAAAGAGGACAGGACAAGACAGAGCAGAGCAGAGCAGAGCAGAGCGCAGCGCAAGAGTAGAGCAGAGCGCAAGAGTTGAGCAGGGCGCAAGAGTTGAGCAGGGCGCAAGAGTTGCCAGGAGGGCCGAAATACTACTCAGGTCCCTTTAATGTAGTAATTGTCTAGGCTTTCTCAAAGACCATTTCCGAGAATTAGAGCAAGATAAATGGCTTTCCATTGGGTACAAACTGAAAGTCCACTTGCCGCGCATTTAACACTTGTCATTTGTGTGTTGGTGTTTGAGGCCTTTTTTTTTTTTTTTTTTTTTTTTGAAATCCACTCTTTCATCCAGGGTAGAATCACTTAACAACAAAAAAGGTGTCTTTGACTGGCACACATGCAGATGTGAAAGACAGGTCAGCCTGCAACTGCACCTGTGACGCCGTTGTCCATTAGCCAATGGGAGATTTCATTTCCCGGTACTACTTCCTGAAGATCTGAGAGAAAAATGATGAGGATGAGTCATGGCAAAGTATTACAGAGAAGGTGATGAAGAAGGGAGCCCTGGGGAGACAGCGCAGGGCTGAGGCGGGGAAACGCGTGTTCGGCACTGGGTGGAGTCAGCTTCCATTTCATCTTCCCACCTACACGCCTTATGTGGCTCCTTGTGGCTCATTTGAATTCTGACTTTTTAAGTGAGGTGAAGCATTTTAAAATTGTAAATGGGAGAGAAAGTTGTTTTAAGAATGGTCATAAATCCAGGAGCCTAAGTAAAGGGATGAAAAGGAACCAGAGGCTGGAGCTACGGGTTATTGGCAACAAATGGGCCTTTCCGGAAGTCCTTGCAGCGCCAGCTTCCGTTCCCACGCAATGCCTTTGCATCGGTCCACAGGCACGCAGCAACCGCTGTTCAGAATCCCAAGAATCCTGTCATCACATGGTAAATGAGCATGGAGCAAAGAATGCATTATAAAGCAAAAAGGACAAAATCCAAACAGCCTTTGCTTCAGTTGGAAAGGGTTTTTTAAATCTTCCTCTCACTTCTTATAATTTAGGATTTATTCTAAGAAATGTAGACTGGTACATTGTTTTCATAATTCTTTGATTTAACAAATTTGTCATGTGATAGGATATAACTGTACAATTCCTAATAGTCTGACCTATATGCACAGCAAAAGCACATTTATATGAGCACACTATGGTATACTGATATTTGGATTATAAATTTGTCCATAAGTACATATTTTTAAGTAAAATGTGCCTAGAATTATCTATTTTAACATATATCAATATATAAATACATCCATCTATATATATGATGCGAAATGTGAAATTGCAAGTGTGTCTGAGTTTATTTAGCAGATCATTGTAAAAGTGTCTAAGTGTGTGTGTGTGTGTGTGTGTGTGTGTGTGTGTGTGTGCATGTGGGAATGTACAATGTGTGTGCCAGTGTATATTTGTACCTGACATTGGGTTGTATTTCACCAACTCTCTGTCACTTGTCATGATCATATGACACAAAGCATGTCCATACTTCATATAAACTGGACAGGTTTACATGAAACACAACTTTAATGATTTAAGGATAGAATTTAGGATCTCCCTCCAGCTCTTTAATGCTCTTCTGTGGATCTCAAACCCATGCCAAAATATGTGCATAAATGTCAAGTGCAACACATAAATCATTTGTGAATTTATAATTCATAAAATTTCCTCTCCCAAAGCTTCAGAGAAGGTATCTCTAATGCCATTAACAACGAACTCCTCTTATTATGCCTCAGTCCCCGCTCACCTTGTTAAAAGTAACTGTAGTCATTCTTGTTAAGAATTTCTGGTTACTCTTTCATAGTTTTTAAATAAAGAACTCTTTGTGCAGGAATCTATAGCAAGTGTTGTTACGCACTTTAAATAGGAAGATTCTCATTCCTCAAGTTTTATTTCATACAATATTCTAGAAAGCCATGCCCTCGGCAAGTGACTTTTTGAAATCTCTAACAATTTTCATTCAGTAGCAATCCTTTCAGTGAGGTGAAAACTTATTCTCATTTTAATGTCTAGGAATGCAGGTGATGGGAATGTTTCTGCTAAAGCAAAGAGCTGATTCTGGGCATGTGTAGCTCATTCTGAAAAAGCTAACAGAAACAACAAGAAATTTGCAAAGGAGGCACTGGAGCTTCTAAGAAATTCTCTAAAATCAAGGGTCATTAAATAACAAAGAGGGTCCTTGTGTGTTTAATCTGCTGGAATACTTTGCATTAGTTTTAGTCAATATTAAACTGTTTGATTTTCTAAAATGTCACACTTTGTACAAACTGGAGATGTTTAGAAAACGGCAAGTAGTGTGTGTACGTTTAGTCTGAGGTTGAGGAATCTCACGTCATAGGACTTGGACTTAGGCTTTTTTTTGGCTGAAGCATGGAGGCTTGGCAGTCTGAATAGAGACCTGATTCCAAGAAAACTGCTTTTGTGAGAGAATTGTTGTCAAGAGACTGCTTTTCCATTTTATACACAACGCCAACTTAATCCAGTGAAACTTTGATTCTTTGGCATAAGTAAGCCTATAAATGTATGGGTATGTGTGTTCGTGTGTGTGTGTGTGTGTGTGTGTGTGTGTGTGTGCGCACGCATAAGTGTTACAAACTGAAAAAGCCCAGGACTCAATACATTATCAGAGTTCAATAAAATCTTATGTATTACCTGGCTGACTAATCTCAAAGTTCCTGATTACTTTCACATACACATTCAAGTAGAAAGCTTCATAGGATCATTCCCTGGAAAAAAGTCACATATGAACATATGAACATGTGCATAACATTATAGAACGTGCCAGAACTCTTATGTACCTCCTAAAACCTACCTACATTTTCAAAATTGATTTCCAAACAGGTTAGCAGCACAGTTATAATAATTTATACATTAAATATTGTCTTTGTAGTAGTTATTCAGAGGAGAAGATGCAGAAATGATATCTTATCTAATTTAGTACAAACCTTTCTTCTCATTGAACTAAGAGAAAGGAGCTGTATATTTATATATGTATATGTATATATACAGTATATATATATATATATATATATATATATATATATATATATACTGTTTCATTGCTATGTTGTATTTTTGTCATTAAAATGAATTTAAAAATTATTTCCACAAATGTACAGATTCTCCAGTGGACAGCTCTTTACCCTATTTTCATTTATTCATTTCATTTAATTAATTTTCATTTATTCACTAATTGTATTTAAGATTGCATCTCACCTTGCAGTCCAAGCTGGACCGAGACACACCGCAGAGACCACGTTGCCCCTAAATCTGCAGTGCACCTTGTCACTGTGCTCCCTCTCAGGTCATTTTTTAAACAAGGGACCAAGATATGAACCAGCTAACAGAAACCTGGTGTGAAATAATAGGGCATGAAGAGGTTTTGTAGTAAGAGCAAAAATATAAATCCTCTCCCAGGGGCTCCTTCTTGTGCTCCGGCCCATTGTTACAAGCTTGGAAAGCAAAGTCAGTATCAACACAGCTGCTGATGTTTCAAAAAGTGCCAAATATCATTCACATATATGTACAAGTATTTTTTTTTTTTTTGTGGCAACAAATATAGTGAAACAAATAACCCACCTTGACTGTTAGAGAACTAATTTTTTATCTCTCTTCCAAATATTATACTTCACATATATCTCCATACTCCTTCACTCAAATACCACACCTCTCAAGCTCTTTAAATTGTACAAAAGGTAGATATGGGGATATTGGATAGTTCTGGTTCACTACAGAGATCTTAATACACAATGCCCAAAGAGGTCTATACAAAACAGAGTAATATAGAAAAGCACTGCGAAATGAAGTGTCCAGGTTTTTGTGAAGACTGCACCTATTTCCACATGGTTCACCAGTGTGGCCCCGCAGGCCGCGGTGTCACATCTCCTCTGAGGCGTGCTATTGTTCTGATTTGAAGCCCACAAGAGGCGCTATTGATTTGCTGGTGGAACTGGGAAGGTACACACGCTGCTGTAGGTATATGCAGCTTTGTCGTAGGAAGATTGTTAAAACCAGAAAAGTGATTAAAAAAAAAAAAAAAAAAGACTTTGAACAGGTACGAAATGGTTAATGATAGAAAGGCCTTAGTCTGGAGCTAGGCTCAGTTTCACCCACAATAAGCAAACGTGATCATTTATGGCTGAGAAACTGCATACAAGGTTCGGTGCATGGGAAATTAGTAAGAGGGAGTAGATAAGAGAAGAAAAAGGGAGATTCTGGCTATACACACTTTATTTTTTTAATATTTTTTTAATTTTATTTATTTATTTATTTATTTATTATTTATTTTATTTTATTTACTTTTTTTTTTTTTTTTTT